>CAJQZJ010033983.1:2958569-2980980 GCA_907164525.1 Lophiomys imhausi | reverse complement strand
GTGTGTGTGTGTGTGTGTGTGTGTGTGTGTGTGTGTGTGTGTGTGTGAAACTAAAACCATCCTAGAAAACAAAAAGTGATATCAAACAAAGCAAGACCATTTACTTACTTTCTGTGGAGCACCAAAGCAAAGGAAATGTTCTTTCCTAGTAGAGCAGGCTCAGAAGTGTGAATGTCCATAGGCAGACTCCCTTTTGTGATCTCTCTAGTATGACCACTGTGTTTTCCTTTAAAATACTGCTTCCCTTTTCCTCTGTCCTTCAGCCCAGACAGTTTTCTTCAAATTCCACTCTATCTTTTACAATGTGATTATGTGGAACCGTTGCTAGGTAACAACTACCTTCTCCAAAAAACTGGTCTAAGGTTTTTTAGTGTGTGTGTATTTTATACTCTATTCTGATTTTTAGTCCTAAATAATGACCGGAAGTTAGAAGTCTTTTTCCTCCCTCAACACATTTCACTGGGTCAAGCTTTCGGCATGGGGGACCTCATGGTGAAGCTATGTTTGGCATTAGCTTAATAATATTATCTAATCACTTAACACATTGATTAAACATTTGATATGTGTTGCATACTATGTCGTAATGTTAGAGAACAGAGAGACAAGCCGTAAGGTCTCCACCTTTCCAGAGGTTCAATGAGAAGCTGGGGAGACCCTAAGTCTGTAAAGTGTTTGCATGTGAGCAGGAGGACCTGAGCTCAGACTCTGAACCCCTGGAACAAACCAGATGCTTCTTCCTCCATTGTCCCCAGCTTATTTTTGAAGACTGGTTCTTCCATTGTACCTGGAGCTCACCAGTTGGCTAGACCAGCTGACCAGCAAGCCCCCTGCATCTGCCTGTCTCTGCTTCCCCATCATTGGCATTACAGAAGCATACTGCCACACCTGGCTTTTTATGTGTGTGCTGGGGACCCAAACTTAGTCCTCATACTTGTTCCACAAACATTGACCCACTGAACCATCTCCCTAGACTCTATTGCACATTTTTAACA
This sequence comes from Lophiomys imhausi, assembly GCA_907164525.1. Classification (NCBI taxonomy): domain Eukaryota; kingdom Metazoa; phylum Chordata; class Mammalia; order Rodentia; family Muridae; genus Lophiomys; species Lophiomys imhausi. The sequence goes on along the minus strand of CAJQZJ010033983.1, from coordinate 2,979,988 downwards.
ATCAAGGGTGTTGTTGTTGTGGTGGTAGTGGTGGTTTGGTTGTGAGTTTTGTTGATTCTTTGGAGGTTCTTTTTGTTTGGTTTGGTTTTGAGACAGGATCTCACTGTGTAGCCCTGACTGACCTGGAACTCTTTCTGTAGACCAGGATGACCTTGAATTCACCAAGATGCATAGTGCTGAGATTAAGGATATAGATGTGTACTGCCTTAATGTTTTGTGGGGGTTTTTTTTCCAACAAGGAATAGGTTCCAATTCTAACAGTATAAAATGTACTGTCTTTCCCATCCTCAAGTGCTGTATCTCAGAAAAGCAACTGTAATTAATGGCTGCTTACGTAGTCATAATCATCTAGTTATATCAGATGCATTTATAACCACTGACAAAGAACAGATGCCTAGGTCTTAAGAAACAATGAAGAGGGCCAGGTGTGGTGGCATATGCCTTTAATCCCAGCACTCCGGAAGCAGAGGCAGGTGGGTCTCTGTGAGTTCGAGGCCAGCCTGGTCTACAAAGTGAGTCCAGGACAGCCAGGGCTACACAGAGAAACCCTGTCTCAAAAAACCAAAAAAAAAAAAAAAAAAAAAAAAAAGAAAGAAAAAAGAAAAGAAAGAAAGATGGAAGATCTCAGGGGCTAGAGGGATGGTTCAGTGGTTAAGAGCATGTGCTGAGCAGAGGACCTAAGTTCAATTCCCAGCACCTGTATCAGGCTGCTCACAATCGCCTAGGACTCCAGTTCTAAGGCACCAGACAGAAGGCCACAAGTCTGGCCACTTTTGCAGCTAGATTTACAGAACAAGGACATTGCCAGAGTTATTTCAAATATATCAGTGCTGGTCTTTTCCCAATAGTTGGTAGGCAGGGTCATCTTGTCTACCTGGCAGAATTATGTTTACTTTCTTTTGCAGTTGTTTGTTTGTTTGTTTGATAAGAGCAGAGGGGACTTAATGCCAGACTAGGACTTTATGATGCTCATGACCCTGTGCTGCCCCCTTGAGCTGCCAGTTAGAAGTAAGTCTCAGGGGTGGGAATCAGGGCCAATGGCTGATCTTAAGTCAGTGCCTCCTTTGTTATGGGGATGCTGTCTAATGGCTGCTCAGACCTGATGAACAACCAGTCACATCCTAGCATCCTAAATTCTGCTTATTTCTAACAAGCCTGGTTAGCATGTCATGTATCTTTGGGGTATTTTGAAGATAGTACTCCTTAACGAAATTCCACTTGTGTGATTTTTATGTCGCCTAAGCAACCTATTATTAAATGCTTATTAACATCAATTTTATTCTTTTTCTTCTACATCAATAAGATCAGGCAAGACACAGAAGTTTTAAAATAACATGTCAACAAGATGGCTCAGTGGGCAGAGATGTCTGTCACCAAATCTGGGGACCTGATTTCAACCCCTAGGACTCACACACAAAGGGAGGGAGCCAACTCCTGCAAACTGTCTTCTCACCTCCATGTGCCATGGCATAAGTGGGTGTGAACATACACACATACACACACACACACACACACATGCACATACAAAATAAATAAACTATAATACAAAAGAAAAAGAGATAGAACAGAGTTATCAAATACATACCTTAAATATCTTTTAATAATACTAATACTGTTGAGGAATTGTTGAAATATTAAGAAGGTAGGCAAAGAATTAAGACTCTTTCTTCCTTTTTAAACAAAATAAAATATAATAAGATAAATTAAAAACCATCACATTGATGTTGGACAATGCAAACCAACAGAAGGAAAAGAGCCCAAGAGAAGGCACTAGAATCAGAGGCCCAACTGTTCCCACACTAGGAGTCCCATAAAAATACTAAACTAAACGTCATAATGCATATGCAGAGGACCAATCCAGACTCACATCGGCCCTGTGCGTGCTTCTTTAGTCTCTGTGAGTTCGTAGATCTTTGCTCATTGGTTAAGAGGACCCTTGCTCTCCTGGTGTCCTCCATCCCCTCTGGCTCTCCTATTCTTTCCACCCCCTCTTCTTCGGAGTTCCCTGAGTTCTGAGGGGAGGGATTTGATGGAGACATCCCATTTAGAGTTGAGTGCTCCAATGTGTCTCTGCATAATGTCTGGCTGTGGGTCTCTGTGTTTGTTCCCATCTGCCACAGAAGGAAGCGTTTCTGATGGCTGAACAAGGCACTGGTCTGTGAACATGAACTAAAACTCTTTATGAAAATCATCTCTAAAATGGAAATTCCAACACATGAGTCATAAGGTCAATAAGCCTTGAAGTTGTCATGCAAAGTTATGGCAAGTTAATAAACCACAAATTTAAAAAGACAAAAGTAATATCACTTATAGGAGACACCTTGGATAGTCAAAATCATAAATAGGAGGAATGGGAGTTGTAGTCTAATGGGTGTCAAGTTTCTGTTTGGGAAGAGACAAGTTCTCGTTGTGCACAAACATGTGAATAGACAAGGTGTCCCTGAATTAGTCACTTTAAATTTTAACATGGTAAATTCTATGCCATATATACTTTACTACAATAAAAATTATTATAAAGAGAAAAAGAATCACACTGAAATTCTGTGAGACTTCAGTGGGTAGATCAAAAAATGATTTGGCTCCAATAGCATCTGAAGAAGCAAGGCTGTATTCTGGCCACAAGAGGGAGCCATGAGCCACAGAGCCGGCTTGTTCAAGACTCGGTGGAAAGTCCCTAGCTGGCCTAGTCACTAACTGCATTTGAACTTTGAACAGTTTTCTGCCTGGGATAACAGGCAGTAAATTGGGAAATTTTCCAATTAGCAACGTGTTTTCCTATTTGTTGACTCAACTCAATAAATATATCATTTTATATTTGTTAGGAATACTAATAAAACATTCTTTTGATTGATGCTGAATAGTCAGTTCTAATCAGTCAATGTAGATATACTAGGAAAGGCTAAAATGAACTTCTTTCTCCTATCTCCAATTATTTAGATGAACCCTAATTTCTAATAGACAACGTATGACCACAGAATTTCTCTAGAGCTAGTCCAATAGTAGGTATACTATTACCTACATTTATTAGCCAATACCATTATGATGCATTCATTATACACAAAAAATGAAGTTAAACCTTTACATTTTTTAAGTGAAAATTGTGCTTGCCAGGTGTCTTAGTTTGTATTACTGTTGCTGTGATGAAACCTCAAGACCAAAAGCAAATTGAGGAGGAAAGGGTTTATCTGGCTTACCCTTCCACATCATAGTCCATCACTGAAAGAAGTCAGGACAGGAACTCAAACTGGGCAGGAATCTGGAGGCGGGAGCTGACGCAGAGGCCATGGAGGGTGCTGCTTACTGGCTTGCTCCTCGTGATTTGCTCAGCCTGCTTAATTACAGAACCCAGGATCACCTGCTCAGGGATGTCACCTCCCACAAATGGCTGGGCCCTCCCCCATCAATCACTAATTAAGAAAATGCCCTACAGGCTTGCCTATGGCCCAATCTTATGGAGGCATTGTTTTTCAATTGGGGCTCCTTCCTCTCAGATGACTCCAACATGTGTCAAGTTGATATAAAATTAGCCAGCATATCAAGGTGGCAAAATAATTATATATACAGTATCTATATACCATATAGGCTATTATTTCAAATTATGGACTTTATATCATTATATATCTTCCCTTTAGAATTCATAAATTCTTTCTAGAAATTTGTTAGTTTTGAATACCTTGGACTGCTTACAAGTAACAGAAATCAACAAAGAGGAAGTATTTGTAAGAAGGTAGGTGATGAAAACCCTCTGACCACATGTGATTTGACCACAAATCTGAAAAAGCCACAAGGTAAGCCACCGATGGAGATGTTGGTCTTCACCGTTAATACACAGGCAAATTCACTGCTGTCAACCATTTGTAATATAGCTACAGATACAAGATTCCTCTGTTAGGGGCCTAGCAAGAGGAACAGCAAATTTAGACCTCATAGGATGCTGCCCACCGGTCAGCACAACCACACCGGGTGTGCCTCGGAGAGGTGGAGCCCTGAGGACTACATGTCCTGAGGACGTCATACTGTTGTGGAGTTTTTTCTCTGCTTGGTCCCCTCATGGTTATCACATTCCTCATGATCTATGAGCTGTATGAAAAGTCTAAGGGGGTTTCCAGCCCCTCCCTGGGCAGTGCTATTGAAACTCACAATAACTGCTGCTGGAGCACAAAATGATTCATCCAACCGCGCTCAGAAAGGACTTAGAGATGTAGATTGCTACTGAAGTTAGGCTAAGATGTTTTCGTGAGTGGCTTTGTCATAGAAAATCTTGGGGGAGCAATTTGAAGTTCAGAAACTTTTGATAATTGAGCGAGGGACTTTTTGATGTCAGAGAACAAGAACACTGGCAGTCTGGCTGGCACCGGCTGGCTTGCCTCTCTTGTTAAAGCTGAGCTGGGTCTGTGATCAAGGTGATGATTAATTTCTTGTACCCATTTTTGCCCTCGGCTTCCTGACATGATTTGATTAAAGAAAAAATTGTTAATGAGTAAGTGTGCACCCTGAGGATTTAAAGTAAAATTGATTAGTTGTTTTTATATATATGTAAAAGTTTAGATATGTGATTCTTTTAAGTTTTTTTATAAGATAACTTCTAAGATAAATAATAAAATGATTGATCCCTTATAACCCAAATTGCAGCCTGCCAGTAAGAGAACTGGATGAGAAAAAAAAAAATACCTTATTTGCTTACACTTTCTTAATCTGTATGTAACAAGTTTCTTAGACATGAATGTATGTGGGTTCTTGGAAATAATTTGTTTTTTCACCTGTAATCATGTAAGGGTACTGGAGAACATGCTATTTTTTCATGTATACTCATTGTAACTATTCACAAGAAAAAATAGAATGTAACCACACTGTAATTTTTATATTGCTTGAAAGATTTTGCAGGGATATATAAACTGTGGCAGAAAAAATAAAGTTGTTGGAGCTTTGCGATCATCCACCAAATGTGTGTGTGTGTTTCCTCCTTTTTCACTGACCCCAGAGAATTAAATTTTGCTCCCTCACCCTTTTCACTAGCCCCAGAGAATTAAGTTTTATTCCCTCAGAAAAAAGTTCTGCTGAGTGATTAATTGCCAACACCACTTCTCTCCACACACCAGTTGAAGCTGGCTTCAGCGGTCCTTCTTCCCTGTCCACTTACACGTGAGCCACATTGTAAAATGTAGTTAATGTTACCTAAGCCTTTCCTTGTGGGAAGGTAGAGCTACTTTATCTATAACAACTTAAATTCCTTAAAGTCACACAGCTGGAAAACAAGCTGTCATCCCCAGGCGACATGCTACCTGTGGTCAGTTTGAAAGACTTCCCACAAGTTCTCTCCCTTTTCTCCCTTCAGGAGGAAAAGCTTAGTTCCTGGCCTAGTTAGTATATGTTTTAAATAACCTATTTTAATGATTTAGGTACAAGAGAATTCACTTCTGAGGTGGAAAACTACATCTGTCTTTTGGTCTGAGAACATGCTGACTTGGTCCTGGATCCTTGCTCTGGGGAAAGCCACCTCCTGAGCAGCCCTCAGAGGTGCCCTAAGAGGAAGCCAGGCACTCACTGAAGTGTGCCAAAGTAACTCACAGGTGTGCAAAGCAACAACCGATTGGGGCGCTCTCTTCTTTAGGTGTTTAACAAGGAGCTGTCTCCAAAACAGACCAGGCTTTTCTGACACTGTTGCTGTCACACTCTGACCTTGTAAACTAACAAAACAAAAGGTGTGTTCAGACGTTCTCTTAGTGGGGCTAGAGACAGGCTGAGCAGTTTAGAGCACTATTACCTCTCTTCCAGGAGACCCTGCTTCAGTTCCTGGTGCCCACACAGGGCTTCGCAACCATTTGTAACTCCAGTTCCAGGGAATCCGAAACCCTCTTCTGGCTTCCATGAGCACCAGGCATGCATGTGGTGTACAGACATACATGTAGCCAAAACACCCATACACATAAAAAAGTAATGTTTACATTTTTTTTGAGTTTCCCCTTAGCCTGACATTTTTCTTTGTTATTTTTGGATCAGAATCCCACTATGTAGCCCAGGCTCTTGGTGAGCTGGTAATCTTCCTGCCTTCACCTCCAAATCCTGGGATTAAGGACAGGCACATAAATCATGCCCAGCAATTTTTACCATGTATATGCATATATTAAATGAAGACCTTTGAAGAGCTACAAGGTAGGCAGATCCTACAACAGAGCACAGACATCAGCCCTTGAGCACAATGGAGACAAATACAATCCTAGGTCATTCTAATATCATCAGACACTACTTCCAAACACTGGTGTGATAGGATTAGTGATGTGTGCCACTTTGTTTCCCAAGTGGTTCTTAAATCACCTTCACTAGTTCTCAGCTTTTTAAATAGTTATAGTAACATTTTATCACTTTAGTGGTAACAGGCCAGGAGACAGAAAGACCATATTCCTAAGCTCTTTCAGTCTATATATCTTTAGTTTAGTTTGACAAACATTTGCTCAACTGCCACAAAATTCAACACACTATTCTAGACACAAGAAATACAAAGTTATGTGTGTGTCCTCATTCTCCAAAACTAAAGATCCAGTAAGTAGTTTATTCCTTTATTTGTATATGTACGCACATGACAGTGTGCATGAAATCAGAAAACAACATGGCAAAGCTCCTCCATTTGTGGGTCCCATAGACTGAACTCAGGTTGTCAGACTTGGCAGCCCACCCTTTACCCACTGAGCCCTCTCACCAATCCCAAATCCAGTCATTTTAAAAGTAAATTTGCCAAACATAGTGGTACACACCAGGGATCGCAGCACACTCAGGAAGATGAGTCAGGAGGATCACAAGTCTGAGGCTAGCCTGGGCTACATAAAGAGACTGTGTTAATAGTAGATAGATAGATAGATAGATAGATACATACATACATACATACGTACATACATACACAGATAGATGATAGATATATAGATAGATGATAGATAGGTAGATACATAGATAAATAGACAGAGATAAATAGATAGATAGACAGACAGACAGATAGATAGACAGAGATAGATAGAAAGACAGACAGATAGATAGATAGGTGATAGATAGATGCATTGACAGATAGATAGATAGGTGATAGATAGATGCATAGACAGACAGACAGATAGATAGATAGACAGATAGATGCATAGACAGATAGATGATAGATAGAAAGATAGATGCCTAGACAGACAGATAGATAGATGCATAGACAGACAGACAGATGCATAGACAGACAGATAGATACATAGATACATAGATAGATGATAGATAGATAGATAGATTGATTGATAGATAGATAGATGCATAGACAGACAGACATAGATAGATGATGGATAGACAGGCAGACAGAGAGAGAGAGAGAGAGAGAGAGAGATAGGAGCAACACCAGATCCAAGATGGTGTCCAGCAGGAGGCTGATGAAGGAGCTTGAAGAGATCCGCAAATGTGGGGTGAAAAACTTCCATAACATCCAGGTTGATGAAGTTAATTTATTGACTTGGCAAGGGCTTATTGTTCCTGACAACTCTGCATACGATAAGGGGGGCCTTCAGAATTGAAATCAACTTTCCAGCAGAGTATCCATTCAAACCACCCAAGATCACATTTAAAACAAAGATCTACCACCCTAAAATCAATGAGAAGGGGCAGGTCTGTCTGCCAGTAATTAGTACTTAAAACTGGAAGCCAGCCACCAACACTGACCAAGTAATCCAGTCCCTCATAGCACTGGTGAACGACCCCCCAGCCTGAGCACCCACTCCAGGCTGACCTAGCTGAAGAATACTCTAAGGACCATAAAAAATTCTGTAAGAATGCTGAAGAGTTTACAAAGAAATATGGGGAAAAGCGACCTGTGGACTAAAATCTGCCGTGAGTGGTTCCAGCAAGTTTGAACAGAGACCCTAAGCAGTGCATTCAGATAGCCCACAAAGCAGGTCTCTGTGGAAAATTGACATGTGCCACCACCTGGTGTCCACTTGTGGCAGTTACTAACTTTCTACAGTTTTCTTAATCAAAAGTGGTCTAGGTAACCTGTAAAGAAGGATTAAAATTCAGATGTTCTAAAAAAATAGACAGATAGAGAGAGAGAGAGGTAGGTAGATGATAGATACATAGATGATAGATAGATAGATAGAGATAGATAGATACATAGATACATAGGTAGGTAGATGATGGGTAGATGATAGACGACGTAGATGATAGGCAGATACTGGTGTGAAATATGACAGTGGTGAGATATCAGGGACAGCAGAAGCAAAGGAAACGTGCTGGTTCTCTTATGATCAGTGTCAGGATGCTCAGACTTCAACTTCTTTTCTTTTTCTTTCTTTTTTCTGAAGAGGGAGGACAGGGTTTCACCCTGTAGTCCTAACTGTCCTGGAACTCACTATCTAGACCAGACTGGCCTTGAACTCACAGAGATGCTTGCCTCTGCCTCCCAAGTGCAGGGATTAAAGGCATGCACCACCATACTCAGCTTGAATTTCTAATAGCAAATAAAGACCCATACAAAATTTAACCAAATTATTTATCAGTATTTAATTTTATTATTATAAATAAATATTTAGATTATATTTAATTGATTGACAGCTGTTAATCCTTGACCCACCATTATAAATGAGCACACAGAGACATCATGGATTTTAACAAGCCTTGGCCTGGATTGTACAATCTTAGCCCATCTAAGCTAGCTCTTAATTCTACTCCCCAAATATGACCTCATATATACATACGTCCCCTGGGTTGTTATTCTCCATGCTATGCCGATGTTCCAGACCACATGGAATGATGTTCTTTTCTCTAACCCATGGCATGTATCCTCCTTCCTGCTCTTGGCTTCTTCTACCCATCAATCTCTCTGCTTCCATAGTCTGAGCACCTTAGTCCCTCCTACCTCTGTCTTTGGCCAATCTCAGGCCTCAGCATTTATTTAACCAATCAGAGACAATGGTTGGCAAGTAACAGACAGCAAGAAGGCCTCTAGGACCAATTAATTAACATTTAGAATGCATAACATCACCCATCAAATTCTCATATATGAATGCCTACTTTATTAATGCATTTTGTCATGTGGTGAGATATCAAACAATAGACCTCAATAGACATGTAACTCCAAACTATCAGAATATCTATAAATCATGACAATCAGTTTGAGTACCTCTAAAATCCCTCACCCACATAAGAGATCACCCTCTTCCTTTGCCCTCATCACCTGTGGCTGGAGGGAGAGCTGGCCCTGCCCCTCACCAACTGCAGGACTTGGGAGAGTGGGCCCTGCACCTTGCCTGGGTACCACAGTAGAGCTGACTCTGATGGTGTGGGGGCAGGCAAGCTGATCTTGCCACTTGCCAGCTGCAGCATTGGGTGAGCTAGCCAGGATAGTGCTGGAGAGATCCCCCTGGTGGAGTGAATGTGGGAGAGCTATCGGGCTGACCAATTTAGCTACCACCCAGGCCCAGATGCAGGGCTTAAAGTTGGCCCACCCCAGCATCTACCCCATCTGTGAACTGTTGGAGCATGTGAAGGGTCCTGCAGATCCAAGCTGCATGTTTTCCATGACAAAGGGCAACAACAGGATATCTGAGAGGAGTCCTGGTGAGGATCCAGTATTGATGGTGTAGCAGAAGCCAGAGGCCTCAAACCAGACCAATGATCCATTGCAATGATCATCTGCAAGTAAAGAACTGTGGACAAAGAGGTATCCTGTGGGACACAGTGACACACTACAGCTTCCACAATGAGGATTTTTTTCCTATCTTATTTTATTTTGGGGGAGGGGGAGGTTGGAAGGGCAGAGAGTGGATATGAAGGGATGGGGAGAGGAGTGGAATTGGGGTGCATGATCCGCAACTCATAAAGAATCAATAAAAATTTTTTAAAACACTGAATATGCAGAATAAAAAGGAGCTACTAAAAGTTGCAAGGAGAAAAACAGAAATCACATGCAAAAGGATACCTGTTAGGATAACAATCAATCAATCAATAAATCCCCCACCCACTTGAATGAAGGAAACTACACTAAAGACTGCTGTGAGGTACAGGTTAAGGACCAGGCTGTAGACACTGTGACAGATGGCAAAAGTTAAGTCCAAAATCTCCTACGACTCACTGCTGTGCCAGCTCTTCCAGTGCAGTCTAAGGCCTGCACGAATCTGCACCTGGAAGATGCACACAGAGATCCTTTGAGATTAACTAGGGCTTTTAGTGAGAGGTCAAGAAGATTCCAACAGAATCTAGAAATCCAGACGCCAAGCGGCAACGGTCAAGAGTGAGGAGCATGCCCACATTGCAGGAGAAGGGGAAACAGGACTAGCCAGAGAGACTCCTTAGTACAGAATGGTCAGACACCCCTCAGCCTTGAATATCAGCCAGGCCCAGCAAGAACGTGAAGTGCCACTCACTTACGAACTTTGGAGAGAGATGAATCATTAGTGGGAGAAGTAGCCCACAGTCCTTCCCTGCCAAGCAGACTGAGGGCAGCTAGGAAATGAAAGGGGAGGAGAGGGAGAGAAAGTCCCATCTTTAGGAAAAATAAAATAAAATTTAGATGAGACACTATCCCTGAATCAACTCCGCTCTGCAACTTCGACCAACCATGGGGTCTTCTAAGAAGGCGAAGTTCCCTTGGGCTTTAATCCCACAGAGCAACATCCATCCTACTAAATGCAATTTAAAGTGATGGTAAGATGCAAAACTCAATTATTTTCTATCACATTTCTCAAACCATACTTATTTAATATACCATGCATATTTACGTCAATGGAAATATTATTCAGGTTATTCATGTGAATAAAAGCAAGGTTGTAAATGTAACATGCCATTGCTATTGTGAAAGAATATGACCATAAGTCACAGCTACAAAGCCTTTCCTCTAAAAATCACCCTCAGATCTATTCCTCATTATCTGCACCACACTCGCAGCATTAGCAAAGTGTAGTATGCATTGACCAGCCCCCCCCCACCAAGACATCTGCTTACATATAGTTAAGTTTTCATTGTTTATAAATCTAACTCAGACAAAAGATTCAACTTCTAAAGGGCCTTGCAGCTTAGCCTGGTTCCCTATAGCTTAGGATCAGAGCATCCGCCCCACAGCCCAGGGCTCAGCATTCTTTGCTCTCAGTCTGATCCCAGCGCTGGCATCTGGGCCTTCACCCTATGATCTGACTGGGACATCTACTTCCGTTGCTTCCCTCATCCTTCAGCTCTTGGTGCAGGTCCTTCTCAGGACAGCTTGAAGGTCACTTCTGAAAGGTGGGAGGCTGGCACGAGACATCAGCTTAGAAAAAACGAGCCTTCTTATCACTTGACAAATCTTTCTCGATTCTTCGGTGTTATGTTTTAACAAAATGCCAGAACTCAGCAACAGTTCTTCCTGGTTGGACCTCAGGACATCACTCAGATAAGCTTACCTGCCAGCCTGAGCCTGCATCCTTCATCCTCCTTCAGCTCTCCCCTGGGGAGGTCAAACCAGGCCCTACCACCTCTTACAAACGCATTCTGATGGAAGTCCCTAACACACTCTACCAAATCCCAGGGATAATAAGTCAACTTTTATTAACGTTTTATCATGATCCAGTCCCTGTGTGAGTGTTGTACCCTTTTATTTGGTTCTTCCAGAATTCCTGTAAGCTAGGGATTTTGCCTTTTAGAAGAAACTGACACGCGTACATCTGAAGTTGAGGCACGTACAACTTTCCCAGTATTAACTGCCTGTGACTGATAGAGAAAAAGGTACCACTGCTGATTGAAAGTGTGCACATTCACAAGGGAAAGAGCATTAGGCTCATCCAGAAATGACACCGAGAAACTTACCGTAAGGGTGAGAGGGGAAGACAGGAGACCTCGGCAGAGGTTGCACATTGGCCGACACACCAGCCAGGAGAGCTACAACGAGAACAAGGGAATGGTTAGGGGATATGCTGGCTTGGCAAGCAAAATTTGGCAAAAGACACAGAGGCAAAGACCTCTGACTGCCAAAACACTGTGGAGAGGGAAGGTGCTGGACCTGTGTCCAAATGGACAAGAGCTAGAACTGCTCCAGAGAGTCCAGATCTGCCTGGGAGCAGCGTAACTCTCTGTAGGAGGGTTTTCCATTACCTGGTTCTTGGAGAAAGTCAACTGTTTTATCAGAGGAACCAGGCTAAGCTACACCAAGGCAAGGGCCTTTAGAAACTTAAAATCTTACTAAGCTGTATTAGATTTAGAAACAATGAGAGTTGGCTAGCTCCATATAGGCAGATCTCTTAATGGGGTGCTTACATGCCAGTGTCTTCATGCGCAGGCACGACTCTGAAAAATACAAAGTCAAATAACGATTAGTACCTCAGTGCCTGGCACATGTGAAGGGTTGGCAAATATTTCACAGTGGTACCACTATGACGGGAGCATGAGAGACCGTCATGTGACCCCGAGGAAAAGGAATGTGTGTTCTCTATACGTTGTTTAAATTTAACTGCCCTGGCTCCTGGCAGCCCCTTACACGTGGCAGGCAGTCAACAGCCATCTGTTGGATAAAAAAAGGGAAGTAAGAAATTGGGCTTGAAAAAATAGCTCAGTGGGTAACAGCATCTTCTGCTCTTGCAGAGGACCTACCTAGCTCCAGTTCCCAGCATCCATACGCAGGTTCACAACCATCTGTAACTCCGGGTGCAGAGGCTCTGACGCCCTCTTCTGGCGTCTTCAGGCACTCCACTCACATGGTGCACACATGGATCCAAGCAAAACACTCATGGGTATAAATTTAAAATAAATTTTTTAAAGGAAAACAAAAAACAAATGAATCCTAGTCATGCTATGTCAATGCCCAGTGTAAAGTTGTTTACGACCACCACCTAGAGACCAAGTAGTCAAACATATGAACCTGTGCCATTCTTATTCAAACCACAAGAGGGCACTTTATAAAAACAACTGAAACTCATGGACAAGCAAGTAGATCAAAAGAAAGCTAGTGTAGAACAAAATCACTTCAGAAAAAACGTTTCCAAAAATCCCCTCATCCCATCCTGAGAGAATGGCTACATTCATTCATTCATTCCATATCAGAAAATGACCAAACACTGCATCATAATGGGCCTCTGTCTGTGAACTCTGTCATCGTTCATAATAAAAGACAAAAGATTCTTTATGTTGATGACATTTGGGGAGTATTTGAAAGCAGTGAACCATGCAATCCCGTGTTGCAAATAATAAAACGCCCATGACATGATGGGAAACTTCATGCTCTCAGGAACCAGCCCCGTGCAGCGGAAGTGAGTGCTGAAGAGCCCATGGAGGATCAAGCTGACGCCTGCATCCATCACAAGCTAGTTGGTTCAGATCCAATTCAAACATCAAACCAATCTTTCTACAGAGCGACAAATAACCCATCTGTATGTCTGGGAGCGGCACCAATGAAAGCAGACATCTATTTCCATAAAGATAGACTTCAATGGCTGAAATAAGAGGACATTTGGCAGAGTTTACTCAAAAGACGGATCATTTCATATGCCAGTAGACTATAACTGATACAATAAATCAGTTCCTTTGTCCCCAGTGAATTTTTAGTTTTCCAAAAGACTAAATCTACAATTTAAAAAGGGTCTGAATTGTTTTTGCCTTAAAGCCAGATAACTGGAGAAAGAACTCCATCACGAACAGCTGCAGCGTAACAAGCGAGGCTTTTTTTTTTTTGGAGAATATTGTTCTCAAAACAATATTCATTCTTTTCTTCCAGAATCATGTGGGGTATTTTGTTTCATTTCTAAAGTTGCCAAAATCAGTTTTTATTATAAGAAGCGTGGAGGTGGCAGTGGAGGTAGCTCGGTAGGTAAAGTGCTTTTACCAACACAAGTCCAGCAACCCAGGCTGGCTCTCTCACAGTGACATGGGAGGTGCAGAGAGGAGCATGGCCTGGAAGACCAGTGGCAGCTAGCCTAGAATAGGATGCACAGCGAAAAAACATTTTTTGTCACTTGGAAAGAGAGGACCTTCCTAGGAAATTCTGCCCACCTGGCTTCCCTGTGAGCAAGCCTGTGAAGTGTTTCCTTGACTGACCATTGATGGGAGAAGGCCAGCCAGCTGTGGGTGCAGCCGCTGGGCATGTGGCCCTGGGTTATTGTGAGGCAAGTTAGTATGAAAGCTGAGTCAGATATAGAACTTTAAACTCATGGAGATGGTTAGATAGTAGAATGTTAAAGTCAAGTACCAAATACATATGGACTGGACATTGGGAATGTATGCTAAGCCATATAACTCTCATAATTGTGGCCTATTTGTTTCTGTTGTTTTGTATTGTATTTATTGTTATAAGAGAAAGAACCATTTGTTGGACTGAAAGGGGGAGCTGTGGCGGGGGAGATATACCTTAAACTAAAAAAAAAGGGTAGAGGATGGGGGTTGAGGGGGAAGAGGGTGGAAGGGTGGGACTGGAGGGGGGGGAGTAGGGAGGGGATTGTGATTGAGATGTAACTTGAAGAAATAAAAAAAATTATAAAAAAGAAAGAAATAAAACAAAAACAAAAAACAAAAAAAGAAAGCAGGCTGAGCAAGCCATGAGGAGCAAGCCAGCCAGCAGTACTGCTCTGTCATTTCTGCTGCAGTCCCTGCCTCCAGGTTCCTGTGGGAGTCCCTGAGCTGACATCCCTAGATACTGAGTATGTGAGCTAAAGTAAACTTTCTCCCCAATTTGCTTTTGATCTCACTGTTTATGACAGCAACAGAGAAGGAAACTGGAGCAGAGACCTTGCCTCTGCCATGCCCACGACGACCCAGGAGAATGCCACTGGATGCAGGTCAGATTAAGAGTCCTTTATTTGACAGTGGGCAAGAGCAGGCTCATGACAGAAAGGCCTCTCAGAGGCAGGGTAGGGCTTGTAAAGCCACAAACCACAATCACATCACCCCAGGTGCAGGCTAGGGGGAAGGAGTTTTGAGAATATCAGTTCATCTGATTAAAGCAAATTGGTTTTGTAAAACTATGGACCTCAGGAAGCCGCAAGTGTGACTACATGAGAAAGCTATCATCAGGATGTGGCTGTTTGGGGGGGGGGGGTTCTTGGGAGTAGCTAGGGGAAGCACAAGATAGAGTTAGCTTAAACTAAAAAAAAAAAAAAAAATGGAGTCACTTTGGGCAGCTCACATCAACAAGATGGAAGAAGAGAAACAACTCCTGAAAGTCCTTTGACCTCCATGTGGGCACCATAGTATGTGTGTAACTGCACACACACACACACACACACACACATACACACAAACATATATGCACACATGTGCATGTATACGTATGCATACATACACTTTTTAAAAGAGAAATTTAAAAGTATGAACCTTAGGGCCATGTGGATGTGGACTTTACCCTTTACCCTGGTTTCCTGTGAGCCACTATTCCTGATTTGTAAAACAAATTATAACTAACCACAGGTTATGCTGAGGCCATGAGAAGCTAAGAAAGAACACGTAGCAAAACGTCTAGAAAAATAAGTGTTAAATAAATGTTAATAACTGGGCTGCTTTCTTCTCACCTTCAACATCCCAAGAGAATTAAATACAATGTTCTCCAGCTTTTTAAAAGAGAATTATGACTGTTGGATCCATGCAAAATCCTGAGTCCAATGCTTGTAGGAGTGACTTTTCTCACTGCAGTGACCAAATACCTGAGGAGAAACAACTTAAGGGAAAGGGTTTGTTTTGGCTCACAGTTCCGAAGAGACAGTCCATCATGGCAGGATGGCATGGAAGCAGGAGAATGATGGGGTGGGTGGTCATATAGCTTCCACAGCCAGGAAAGGGAGAATATAGGATGTGGGATTTATCTATCCACTGAAGAACAGTGTGCTTCAGTGAGGCACTGCTTCCTAACAGCTCTGTAATTATCTAAATCAGAGCCACCAGGAGAGGAACACATGTTCAAACATCTTCAGACTATAACAATACTAAAAAGCAAAAACAAAAATTAGCACTAAATCAAATTGGATGGCTCATGAAGTGGCCCAGCTGGGTAAATCTTGGGAGCTGTAACGGTAACTGGCATAGCTCTAAGATTAATGCACAAATTCAATTTTTAAATCTATTTATTGGATCAAAAACTCAAATGATAGCACATGCTGGCAAGGATGTGGATAAAGAGGAACACTTCCCCATTGCTGGTGGGACTGCAAACTTGTGCAACCATGTTGGAAATCAATCTGGAGATATCTTAGAAAATTGGGAATAAATCTACCTCAAGACCCAGCCATACCCCTCTTGGGCATATATCCAAAAGATTCTAAACAAAGCCACAAGGACATTGTCGCAACAATGTTCATAGCAGTTTTATTTGTAATAGCCAGAAACTGGAAGCAACCAAGATGTCTTTCAACTGAAGAATGGATAAAAAAAAAAAAAAATGTGGTGCATTTATACAATGGAATACTACACAGCTATCAGAAATGAGGAAATCATGCAATTCGAAACCCAATGGATGGAGCTAGAAAAGCTCATCCTAAGCAAGCTGAAAGTCCCAGAAAGATAAACATGGTATGTATTCTCTTATAAATGGATATTAACCATATATCACAGGATAGCTATCCTACAACCCACAGACCAAATAGACAGGAACCTAGCATATCTATCCTAGGAAAAATTTCACCCAGCAGTGAGTCATGGAATCTGCTCCAGGTTAGTGGAACACCTTACCCTAGATGGTGTGCCATATCAAGCCCCAGTACAAGTGGAAGCTCTTGCCCCTCACATGATGGAAGATCTGAAGGAGTATGATATGTGAGGGCCCACCTCATCTGAGGAGAAGGAGACTACCAAGTAGAGGAATAATGAGGGAGGGAGGGAGGGATGAAGGGGCAGAGGGAGGGAAGAAGGAAAGGAGGGAGGGAGAGGCCAGGAGGGGAGGAGGGAGGAAACTATGTTCTAGAAGTAACTTGAGAAAACAAAATAACACTTATTTTAGAAAAGAGTTAATCAGCTTAAAAATACAATATAAAATTTTCATACTATAATTTACCAAAGGTATACCTGCCTTACTGGCATGAAAAGAAAAATGGCCTTGATTTCAGATTGGAATGTTAGACTGCAGGTGGCCACAGAGCTTACAGAAACTGGATAGCAGCTTAATTTTTTTTGGTAGATATATAGGATATTTTCATGGTTTGACATTAAAAAGCAAATAACAGATTTAAAATACTGTAAATAAATTAAAGGTTACTGCAGTTCAACCTGGTTTTCTAAACCTCCAGGAGTTGAAAAAATTTGGAGCTGAGGTAAAATATATGAAATGCATGGTGTTGGCCCATGCCTTCAACTCCAGCAGAGACAGGAGGATCACTATAGAGTTGGTTGTCTTACAAATTCTAGAGTTACAAGGAATAGGGTGGTGATGGTACCTTAATCCCATCACTTGAGAGGGATACACCCTTAATCCCAACACACTAAAGCAGAAACCTGCAGATCTCTGAGTTCAAGGTCAGCCTGACACAAAGCAAGCTCTAAATAGAGAAAAACTTAGATCCAGGGGTGGTGGAGCACATCTTTAATCCCATCAGTTGGGTACCACATGCCTTTGTTCCCAATACTTAGAATGCAGAGACAGGCACATAGGATTTGGAAGGATTTAAGTTTAAAAGCTACTGACAAAAGGCATGCTGAAATTCAAAGCGAATTGTCCTTTGAGATCTCAAAATATATACACTTAAAGCTTTGTTTAGTTCCAAAATATAAAAATAATTTCTTTTTTAATCTCAATTGAAAAATAATACTTTTTATATTGTCAAAAACCAAATTTGCTCCAGGAAAAATATTACCTGACCCACCCCCATGCAAAAAAGAGTAGTGTCCCATAGTTAGGATTAGGGCAGGGCTCTGTTCTTATCTTTCCAGGAGATTTAAAGCATCCATCTAAGGAATACAGGGACAACTGGACAACTGAAACCTCAGAAGAAAACAGATCAGACACCAAAGACAAGTAGCCCAGATGACCCAGCCTTGCAGACTTCCACAAAAGTCTACAACCACAACAACTCAAAATCACTAAGATTGTTCAGCTCCACAGACTGCTCCAGCCAGAACTTCAGTAAAGCTCTGAAGTTCAGCTTCTGTCTACAAACTTCTTAGGACATTTAAAAACAGCCGAACACAAAAGGACTGAACAACAAATGATTCTATTAACATATTTAACCATTTTTCCATTCTTATTTGGGCCCCAAACAGGTTTACTACATCCCAAATCAAGCAGGAAGTCATTTTAAGAGAGCAATGTTCCATCTCCAGAAGGTGGGGAGGGTGATTTTCCTCCCTTTGGTCATTTGATGGGTTATAGATAATCTTGTTATTTAGGGGGAGAGATTACAAGCTGTTAAATGGTCTTGTTAAATAGGTTTTGGAGGTTAGACCCAGGGACTTCTCTCTTTTTCTTTTCTGTATCCTCCTTTCTCTCCAATGCAGAGGTGAACAGACTTGAGAAAAAATGGGATATAGACATAATATAGGAATAATAAAGAAAAAAGGACAGATTATTGAATATGCTCTTATACCTTTGTATATTGACACAAAATTAAGGTTAACTCTTTTTTAAGGTATTGTACCTAGGTAACACTTAAAAATGAAATGTGAAGTTTGGGCCTTTTGTTAGCAACTGCCATAAACTGTTTAGGATAATTAAGAAATGCAAACTAAGAGTCATTCAAGCATGTCATTTTGTTAGGTACTAGGACAGTCTATCACAGTTATTTTCTAAGCTAATCAGAAATCAAGTTGATAAGAGACAAGCAACATTTGTTTATCTAAATATAAGAGATAGATAGGTGGTCTTCAAAAACCTCAAGAGATCTGTAGAATATGGCATTCAAAGATGTTTTCTTAGCTTAAGATTTTTTTTATATCGAGACATGTCAGCTCCTGACAGCACCCCCTATTCTACTCCAAGCAGAAGATGAGCATTGAAGAATCTCCAGTGGGAGATGATTGAATTGGTGGTAAGCCTTTCTCTTGGCAAGAAAAATCCCTTGTTTCAACTGTAGACAGACTTCTGTCCAAATAGGAAAAAACTTGGAAGCAGGTAAGTCGACAGCCTAGCTCTGCCAAGACAGGGTAGGTAAGTCCTTCATAATTCCTGCTCTACAATCAAAGTCTGTCAGAGATACTGGACCAAACAGCTGAAGATTGATGTTGAAATGTATGGAGAGAAAATGGGAACTGTCCAGGCAGCCACTGGTATGTCATTTCTTAGTTTTGGAAGCTGCTGGCCTTGCACTTCTTATATAATCAGATATATTTATCCCTCTCAGGTCTCTGAGGTGGTTGAAGAATACATAGCTAGAGCCTCATAGTTAAATTTTTGAGTTGTTTAGGAATCAAGAGGGTGTTCTGGATCTAAGAAGATGTTTTTAAAATAGTGAGGCAAGTTAGGATGAAAGCTGAGTTGGATATAGAACTTTAAACTCATGGAGATGGTTAGATAGTAGAATGTTAAAGTCAGGTGCCAAATATAGATGGAGTGGACATTGGGAATGTATGCTAAGCCTTATAACGCTCATAATTGTGGCCTATTTATTTCTGTTGTTTTGTATTGTATTTATTGTTATAAGAGAAAGAACCATTTATTGGACTGAAAGGGGGAGTTGTTGGTGGGGGGAAGATATACCTTAAACTTAAAAAAAAAGGGAAGAGGATGGGGGTTGAGGGGGAAGAGGGTGGAAGGGTGGGACTGGAGGGGGGAGTAGGGAGGGGATTGTGATTGAGATGTAACTTGAAAAAATAAAAAATAAATTTAAAAAATCTATTTATTGGGATGGTTAGATGGCTCAGTGGCTGAAGGCACTTGCTGCTAAGCCTGAAGATCTGAGTTTGATTCCTGTGATGCACATGATAGAGCACAGGGACCCAACGCCCTGAAAGTTATCCACTGACATCCTTGTGAGTGTAGTGGCCCCAGATACACATAAATATTTATTTATACTTAAATAGCTCATAATTTGAAAGAATCCTATGAATCACCTTGCATGAACTAAATAATCAATATTAACTCTATTCTATAATTCTTGGTTTCTGACTCTTACATGAATAGTCCCCCTAAAGGGGGGCTATATCTTCCCTTCTTTGTAAGCCAATAATTATACATCTATTTATCAATGCCAATAGGCTTTGAAAAGAAGTGTTTTATATCAATTCTCATATTTCATGTGAAAGACAACTATTAACAGAAATAAAATGAATTTCACTTATTCAGAGCTGTAAGACCATGATTAGAGTTCCACTTCCCAGGGACAAGCCTTCCCAGGGCATACAATGGTGTGGGTGTGAACATATACATACACATGTGTATGCGCGTATGTGTGAGTGTGCATCTATGTGTGCCTGTGTGTGAATACATGTGCATTTGTGTATATACATGTGTTGTGTTTCTGTTTGTACATATTTTTGTGCATGTGTGGTTGTGTGTGTGCACTTGTTTGTGTGAGTCTGTGTGTGTATATGTGTTTCTGTGTGTGTTTGTAGGGGGTGTGCTTGTGTGTGCATGCACCAATGTATGTGTGTTTGTATGCACATGTGTATGTGGGAGGTTGGAGTGTATGCATTACAACATGGGATATAAGCATATACTCCTAGGAGATATTAGATGTTTGCTGGATTTTCAAGGCTATTTGTTGACTTTATCAACTATTAAGCGATTTTCAGTGACAGTTCATGAGGTGAGGGAACAGAGTCAGAGCCCCGGTGCCTGGAGTTGACTGAAGAGCCAAAGGGCCAGTGAGGATAAAACCTACTGTAAGTGGAATACATTTGAGAAAAAGCATACACAAATACTAAAAGCTAGTATGTGCAAAGTGTAGGTGAGAGTCTACTTATAACCTAGACAACGATAGCAACAGCAACAGTGAGCTGTGAGGCTAGTGTGGAGCGGTATGCACTGGGCATCCTCAGGGTCCTCAGGGATTGTGAGTAGCTATTGGGGTCAAGACTTCATGCTGTCCTGGCCAGCTGTGGCTTCTGAACCTATTTTACTGACACAGTCACTTCCTAAGCAACCCTAGAAACACAGATTGAGATGCTATCTGCTAAAATACATTGTAACATGACAAAAGCTACGCAGTGTGAACCCCAAGAGATCAAAGGCTGCTTCAATCACATTGCCATTGTTTGGTTTGAACTGAGAAGGCAGATGGCAGAGGAAACATTAGAAAGCATTCCACTCAAGTACAACAGATCCAAATTCCCCCAAGCATCTTAGTTACAATTCTCACAGCATCTGCAAATCGACTAGGGGGGGGCAGCGTTGTGACATTGTAGCTGGAGTTATTAGCTTGTCAGCTTACACTAGGTTTCTGGGTCTAAGGATCATAACTTCAGCTTTTGAATAGAGGGGTTCTGGCTTATGATTCAAAGCAACACCTTCGAATGCTTCTGAGGCATTGGATTTTTTAAGTTTGTGTGTGTGTGTGTGTGTGTGTGTGTGTGTGTGTGTGTGTGTGTGT
>CAJQZJ010033983.1:2948469-2958559 GCA_907164525.1 Lophiomys imhausi | reverse complement strand
TGTGTGTGTGTGTGTGTGTGTGTGTGTGTGTGTGTGTGTGTGTGTGTTCATGTGGAGGTCATACTATAGCTTTCAGTAGTCAGTTTTCTCCTACTATATAGCTTTCAGGGATCGAACTCAGGTTGTCAGACCTGGCCATAAGCACCTTTCCCCAGGGAGCCATCTCACAGACCCTAACTGCTTTCGCATTCCGAATGCAACTCCTCATTAAAGGCTCTGCAGTGTTTTCTACTATTTTACTTTTATCCTTGTCTTTTCCGTCTTGCCATTGACATCTCAGTGTTGTCACCCTGTATTTATTTACAAAGCGTAATAAAGGAAACCACAGTTGAGCAAACACGTGGAGGCAAAAAATTTGAACATAGGACAGAAATGCGTCAAAGTAATGACCCCTGGTATATAAGCCACTTCATAACAGACCCAGTGACAAGAAACCACATCATACTGGAAACATAGCACAGTGTGTCTATTCAACAAAACTCGCTCCTAAAAATAGAGAATGTCTGACTGTCAGAATCTAATTGCTGAAAAGCTAACACAAGAACTACTGCAGTATAAATAACTCCGCCAGGGGGCGGTAACACCTCACACATATTTTATGCACGTCAAAGCTAAAAAAAAAAAAATCAAGAAAGCCGTTGAGTCAAGTGATAAAGCGGGGTATATTCTAGTCATCCACTGCTCCCAGATACCACCTTAGGGGACAAGGACACACTAAGGGACTTTACAGTCTAGTGTTCTAATAGCCGTCTTCTTCTTCCATAGAAGAAAGCACCCACGACCAAGAGGCGTCTGTCTGTCTTGTCTCCAGCCTTATGCGTATGAAGAACAGGCCGTCCTTGTTTGGTAGTAGTGGGCTTGGGGGTGGGCGGACTTGGGGATACCGTAACCACACTATCTAATTGTACGCTTCCACAATGGTTGAGTGACTTAGTCAAGAATGCAACCACAGTTGACGCTGACACCAGATTCGACACACACCCAGAATTCCCCTAAGAACGCCCTCTGATTAATTCCCCCCAAACCTCATTCTTCAAGAGGTAAACTGACATCACGAGGACGAAAGAGCTCATCAGGCAAAGCTCTTTACTTTCACTCTTTTTCTTTAATAACCTTGCTCTGGAGTCCAAGTGAGGTTTTGAGTTGTCCCTTAGATTGGCTTATTTTATGTTAATCACTGAAGGTTCCAGATTGGGATTCTAAATCGAATCTCCACGTCAACAAAAAAAGCTGAAGGTACTATGGCACTTCAAAGTCACGTGCCAGCCAGGCTGGACACATACAACATCACAGAGTCATTCTGAGCATAGCCATGCTGCAGTAAGAAGAGTTTTCAGCTCACTTTCCGCGCATGTCATTATTTTACCACCAGTAACTAGCCTCCCCGATGCCTCCCCCCCCCACACACACACTCCTTTTCCCTTCAATCTTTATTTTTAAGATCTATTTCTTGTTTTTATGTGTGTATCTGTGTCAGATCCTGGGGAGCTAACGTTGGATATAGCTGGCTGGGAACCACTTAGACCAGCAAGGTGCTGGGAGCTGAACCCTGAGTCCTGGGGAAGACATGCTCTGACCACTGAACCATCATCTCTCCAGCCTGCAAACACTGATCTTTCGTGTGTTAGCTCTCACAAGTTAAACTATGAGAACTCGTGGGGACAGAGGTGGAGGTCAACCCTGGGATGACCCCAGAATGTACAACTCAGAGATGTGGGTCCCCTGTCTCGAATTTCATTTCATCCACCCACTCATCCGTTGCCTACTGGAAACAAAACACTACTTCTGAGACATGCACACCCATGTGGCAGAGGTGGCTTTTGGCCTCCTGAAACACAATTGCACAGCACTCCTCTGGAGGACGTCAGCAGCCTGAAGTTAAGACAAACTCATCTTCCCACCTCACAGGCCTCTAAGGGATCCCAGTGCTGCGGGAGGTTGGACACAGTGACTCAGGAGGCTGGAGATGCTAATGGATCCTATCTCGCTCTTAGATACACACTGGAGAGGTACCCATCATCTGTTATTTGAGTGGTTAGTGTGAGTTGTAAGGTATTTTAGAGTAGACATCCTTTGCCTGTGGCTGCATTTTGTCAGAGTGTATCTATTTTTGTCCTCCAGTAACCTAAAGAACAAACAGTTGTGTCTGCTTATTACAATGATAAGTAAATTAGATGCAAGACTTTTGCATCTCATAATCAATTTCACCCAACAATAACTATAAGATTGTGAAATTTCTACCACCCGAGTATCTGTTTTATCTCTCCCTGTGGTGGTCCCTCATCTTGCCTTATAGTCAAGTTCCCTATAGCTTCTCCACCTACACTGAGACCTCTGACAGATCTTAAAGACCTATCTTCTCTCTAAAAGAACAGGCTGCAGCTGGACTTCTAAATTCTGTATTGCATCATCAGGTTCCAGTTTCTCAAAACTGCTCTCTCTCTCTCTTTCTCTCATCTCTCCTCTCTCTCTCTCTCTTTCTGAAAAAAAATATAGATTATTTCAGGCTTACAGTAACTTTCAGAGCACTGCTCTGGTCCATCCATCCAAAGTCCCAGGCTACTGAGGGGGCCAGTCTCTTGCTGAACTCTGATGCCTGGTTCTCAGAAGGCTGATTCCGAGGTGACGTCGTGGATTAAACAAGAAGGTATTATGTCATTAAAGGTCTTAAGCCTCATCCCTGGACTTAAAGCAGCCCAGCTTTTCTAACTTTATCACTTTGAAGGTGCTCAGGATGGGAGCACTCCCAGGAGGATACAAGCGTTGGCTGGGGTAAGAGCTGCTGGGTGTGAGGTGGGGCACTGGGGAGGTCTCACAGCCACATCTGCCTACATTCATCTTCAACTCTCCCAGTTTCATTTTTACCTCACTATTCCTGATCCAGACAGCCCCCACCATCCTCACCCCCACCCTACCCTCACTATGGAGTTCTGTTCCTTCCCACAAGTGTGCCCACCTGCTGTCCAGCATTCTGGCTTCTACTTCACCCACAGACACACTCATGGTCACTGCATCTAGGAAGCCCTGTGCTGGGAAACCTGGACTCTTGGCTCCTATGGCTCCATAGGCTCAAGGGGCTATGACAGAACAGGTCCCATCAGCTCTGGAAGCAATATTGTTCTCCTGGAGGGAAGGACGGGGGTGAAGTAGAGGTATGGTTACCATGAAAGAGGTCAGGAGCCCTCCAAAATAGTCACTGTAGTGGATGTTTGGATTTCTTTGGGAACACAGTTGTGTTGAAGGAGTATGTGAGGGTTGTGGCAGCGCTTGATCTAGCCCTGAAAAACAGACTCATGAAAGGGCATGCAGATCAGCCTGATGACTGGCACCTGTGGGGAACACCTGGGAGAGCTCCTGTCTTGGTCAACAGGTGTGCCTCGGGAGGAGGGCATGAGGTTGGCCAATGAGAAAACATCCTGGTGCATAATTAGAGCTCGTATAAAAAGTAAGGTGTGGAAACTCGAGAGGGCTTTTTTGCTTGGCATTGTTTCACATTGCTGCTCATTGCTGCTTCACTTCAAAAGACTCCAGACAAAGCTTGCAACTTCAGAGACTTGTGACCTATTGTTGGGCAGAGCCCAGGTGAAGGTTTGTTTGGAGCTGTGAAAGCTGCAGCACCAAAGCCGCTCAGAGCACCGGAAGAATCCTCGACCCCAAGCAGGGATGTGAAGGGCAGCACATGTCAGAGAAGGTTCAACAAACTCAAACGAATGGAAGACACCTCAGCCTCGGCAACAATCAGGGGGGGCAGGAGAGGCTGTGGCACAGGACCTGTCCTGAGAAGGCTCAGAAAAAACAGATGGTCTGAAGGGACTGCGACCCCAACTGGGGGTTTTGGCAGTGGCCAGCTCTGGGGCTGTCATCAGAGTGTAGGTTTGGCAGTACCAGATGGATGGAGGAAGCTTTGACCCCAATGGGAAGGTGGGATGAGGTGGCGGCCATCATGGCCCAGAGCTGGGTGACCACTGTGGCTGTTGCTGGTTGCTGTGCTCCCACTGTGCCCGCCATCATCAGTCCTCTTTTTAAAATTCTTCTAACCCTTATTACATAGACCAGACTGGCCTCCAACTTGGATCAATCCTCCTGCTTCTCCCGCCTGAGTGCCAGGAGTAGACATGGCTGCCAAACTGAGCCATTTTCCTCTTTTGTACCAGTCTCTTCCCTAATGGTGTGGATCCGACTACCCTAACTCCTCAGTGTTATAATGAAGTAAAGAACTGCTTTGTTATTCCACCTTTGTCAAAACATGGCCAGGTCATCTGTCCTCTTGAAACATGTTTTTGGCGAATGACCCAGAACGCGTAACTCCCCCTGAGAGAACTGTATTCACTTTCACGCACTTGCTTCTGCACTCTTAAGTTCTGAAAACGTCAAGATTTATTTAAGTTGGTGTTTGTTTGTTTGTTATACAGGGCCTCATCAAATAGACCAGGCAGGCCCCAAACTCATAGAGACCTGCCTCCCTCTGCCTCTGGAGTTTTGGGATTTGGGGTGTGTACTACCACCCCACAACTTTAAGCTTCTTGAGGACCAAGTCCCTACTCTCATTTTCGCCAGAAAAAAAAAAATCTCAGTGGGCATAGTGAGCCGACATAAAAAGCGTACGGAAATAAATTAATAGAAAATAAGCAGATTAATTAGAGGGTATGTTTGCAATTTAGTATGTAGGATTCAGAAGCCAAGCAGAGTGCTGTGGAAATGTCTAGAAATTTAGTTAGTTGTGATGCTTAGTGGTTTATCATGTCAATCTAACACCATCTGGAACAATACTACAAAACTGAGCTTCTGA
The DNA here is from genome assembly GCA_907164525.1 of Lophiomys imhausi. Lineage (NCBI taxonomy): Eukaryota > Metazoa > Chordata > Mammalia > Rodentia > Muridae > Lophiomys > Lophiomys imhausi. The sequence goes on along the minus strand of CAJQZJ010033983.1, from coordinate 2,953,770 downwards.
AGGGCAACAACACTCAAGACAATTATATGGTTTTCAAAGGCGCTAGGCTCAGAATAGCTATTTGTTGTGGATAAATGAGTGAGTCAACCGAAATAATGTCTGATAATTCTAAAACATGGAGTATGCCCAGGACAGATACAACACAATAGGAAAGAGAAACGCCCACTTACAATGTCAGTGGCTTGTCCCAAGTCTGGCAACCCAGAGAGCCAGCAGAGGAGGAGAAGTATGAGGCTCTCTTGAAGCACACATCTCTTTCTCCTCCAGCTCCAAAACAGTCTATGGCTCCTTTACAACTTTTCTGGAGCTTTTTCTCAAGCCCTCAATAAACAACAGGATATATTGTTCCTGCTCTTAAAGACTCACTTCAGTTGAGAATGAAGGCAAGTATTTGTCATGTACTAAAATTAGCAAATAGACCGGGCAATAGTGGCAGAAACCTTTAATCCTAGCACTCAGGAGGCAGGGGAAGGTAGACCTGTGAGTTCGAGGCCAGCCTGGTCTACAGAGTGAGTTCCAGGCTAGCTTGGGCTACACAGAGAAACCTTGTCTCAAAAAGACAAAAACAAAAAACAAAACCAAACCAATGCACACACACAAATTTGCAGATGGTCTTTTATTGGGTCATAAAAACAAAACATAGCAATAGAGAGGGGGGAATGGGGGAGACCAAAGTCCAGCTTCGGCAGAAGTGTTCGAAGGAAGGCCACTTTCCCAGCACTAGGAAACCTGTTGCCTAATTTCAACAGCATTGAGGGAGGAGAGATGCACCCTCACTGCTCTCTCAGCAAGAACCACTATCTCCAGGTGCTGAGGACCTATCAGAGAGGTTTGTAGCACACTCCGCAGGGGAGGAACACTTCTTTACTTGTAGGCTTTCCACCTGGCTCCATCCCCCCACATTTCCTTAGGTGTCATCTTTTTTGTGGACAAAAGAGAGTCAACAAGGGCCTGGCTGCTCCCGATGGACTCAATATGTAACCCAGAGGACAGCATCTTTTCTTGAAATGGGATGCATGGGAAACTTTCAAAGAAATATTTGGACAAATTCCCAGAAGACAGATCAACTGAGAATGTCAGGCTTCTTCCTGCAGGAACTGTGTTTTCTCCTGGTGGGGAAGGATGCCCTCCAAGGAGAGAGCCACCTTCACAGCACTGTTCTGATAAAGACAGCTTCTGGCCAAGGCATATGGGGTGTCTAATTAATTCTAAGCACAGGGGGTGGTGAGAATACTCTGTGACCCTGACTGTTTTGGGCTGGGACTATAGCAGGCTTTGGACTCGCACAGAAGCACACAGCCAGCTTCTCACAACAGCAGTCTGGCCTTCTAGGTCAAGCTACCTTATTTCAAGTACATGTTCAGGAACTCATTCTCCTGCCTGGCCTGGGGTCCTCCCCACTGAGATCACCCTCGGGATGTGCTCCAGGCTCAAGGAAAGCTTATCTCTACACAATGGTCACTAAGAGCCTGTGTAGGTCAGAGCAACCTTTTCGAAGTGGCCACATGTTCAGTCCCATGCAGTTAACCAGGGGGATCTGGCAGACTCCTAACAGGATAGGACAACAGAGCTACCAACTGTGAGATTGAAGACGCTGCCCTGTGGAGAGAATCATAAGTCTGTGACTGTAGGGACTGACCCCATTTTCCCACCTACCTTGAAGCTGCTGCAGGTTGTGAGTTTAGCAGCTTAGGGGGTACAAGATAGATTCCCCCCAAGGGGCAGCATCTGTGACTTGGAGATTGAATCCCTGAGCCAAGATTGGAGATTAAGGTGTAGCCTTGGTGTGCCATTTTATATTAGGACCCATAAACTAGCTGGACGTTCTCAGTGTTGCGCTCATTAGCCTATGATAGATGATTTCCATGGTCAGCTTGATTAGATTAAGGAACACTGAGGACTTTGGGATGAGATCCATCTTTGGGGAAGGGGACCAGTCCTGAAGGTGGGCTATACCAGGCCATGTGCTGGGGTTCTGGGATAAAATGGAGGAAGGAAAAAGTCGGTCCACAACTGTGTTTCTCTTCCTCTTCTTCATCTGCCTGGGTATAAGTGACTGCACGCTGCTGTCACCACAGCCTGGTAAGCTGCCCCTGCCTGTGTCTCAAGCTGCCATGAGACAAAATATTCTCTCTTATATAACTTCTTGTCAGGTATCGGTCGCAGTGGTGAGAAAAGGAAGTAATACCATGGCTGAGCCCCACAGTACCAAGTGTGGCTAAGCAGGGAGAGCTGCAATAGACTGGTGGCTACACTCACGTGGCTGTTCGCAGAATGCCTTGCACACTTCCAGCCTGGATTCTACGTAAAGCCAAACATGTGTGCATTGCAGATCACATCCATTTTAGCAGGCCATATGCCAGCTGAGCATGATTGGATGCTTTTGACCCCAACACTCTGGAGGCAGAGGTAGGTGGATCAAGGCCATCCTAGTATATATATACACTATGAAAAATTACAATTACTAAAATAAAAAAGAACTATTTTTAAAAATTGTTGAATTATGTGTGTGCATGTGTGTGTGTTGTGTGGGGAGCACATGAGTGCAGGTGTATGAAGAAGCCAGAGGCATCAGATTCCCCTGAAGCTGGAGCTACAGGTGGTCATGAGTCATGTGTCATGTGGAGCAGTACATACCTAGCCACTGGGCCATCGCTCCAGCCTCTTGGAAAAGAACTATTAATGTTGGATATTATTCTGTCTCCTATAGATCACAAAAATTCTTTAAGAGCAGAGAAAACTAACCTCCTCAAGACAGCCACATGGAGTACAGCTTAATGTGTCATTCAAAGAGCTTTCTGTTCATTCCAGGAAGTTGACCCGAGAGAGCCCTGCCAATCTACAAGTTAGGAAATTCCCTCCTGGGGGTCACCAAGCACGCCTATGAGATGACAAACTGGTAGTGATTACTTATGTTCTAACATTTGTGTCGTTGCTTGTGACATTGTATGGAGGAACTGACCACACTCTGGTCTTCTTCCCTTGTCACATAAGTGGAAAGATCCTACCAGGATTTGTGGCATGGTAGAAAGTGAAATAATTTTATTTTGGCTTCTCTAATCTGCAGCGTGCCGGAGAGGGCCATGAAGACAGATGAACCACCATTTTAAGACAGTGTTTGGGGCAGACAAGCAAAAGGAAGACAGCAAATGTGCCCACTTGTACAGTGTCTAAGATTTCTCTGAGGGCTGGAGAGATGCTCAGAGGTTAAGAGCACTGGCTGTTCTTCCAAAAGACCCAGGTTCAAATCCCAGCACCCACATGACAGTTCACAGCTGTCTGTAATGGCCCAATGTGGTGGCACAAGCCTTTAATCCCAACACTAGAAAGGCTAGAGGCAGGCGGATCTCTGTGAGTTTGAGGCCAGCCTGGTCTACAAAGTGAGTTCCAGGACAGCCAGGGATACACAGAGAAACCTTGTCTCACCCCACCCCCTCCCAAAATTTTTTTTTCTCTGAAACAGCAGTTGAGGCCATTCATCTTTCTCTTCCCATGATGCACTCAGGAAATTAAGTGAAAAGAGAAGAGATTCCCAAGTGACGCTCATGCTTCAGAAGTTTCCCAAACGCTGTTTGAAGTCATCAATCTTGTCCTTCCACTAACAGTAATAAGGACTGCCATTCCAGGAAGTGACTTTGCTGATGAAAATTAGGATGTCTTAGTAGTAATCACATTTAAAAGCTACATCTGTGGGGTTTGCCAGACTTAATACATTTTGAGTGAACTTGTTCACCATTGCTTCCTGCAGATGAGCTGTACTGCCAAACAAGGAAGTAGATTTTAATATGGATCACCATTGGGCTGGAATTCAAACTGACCACCAAGGTTCTAATCTCTGTAGACATGAGGGCACTAAGGGTTAAGTAACTTCCCCAACTCACACACGCAACCATGCTGCTGTGACAGAAAAATGCGTTGAGGGTCTTGGAAGAGGAAACATCATTTCTCAAACATTCAGAAAAGGTTGTGAAATCAGAAACTTTCAACTTATAATGTTCTGATCTAATAACCTGATTCCCTTATAGCATTTACTTTTTTTTCTTCAAAATTACACTTAAAAAAAAAAAAACTTTGTTCAGATAGTAAGCAGTTTGAGGGCCATACTTAAGTCTCATGCACACAACTTGATAACAACATGTTCAATGTTCAAATGAATTTTTAAAAAAGATGTGCATGTGTGTTCCACATGTGTGTGGGTACACGGATCTGTGCCAAGTGTGGGTGCACGTGTGTATGTGCCACATGTGTGGGTGTACATGTGCATGCCACGTGTGGGTGCCACGTGTATGGGGGGTACCTTCAGAGGTCAGAAGAGGGTGTCAGATCACTTGGAGCTGGATTGTAGGCAGTTGTGAGTCACAAAGGAACCCCGTTGCTCTGCAGTGACAGTCTGCGCTCTAACTGCTGAGCCATCAGCCCTCACAATGTTCAACTTCTACTTCCAGACTCAATACAACTGCCACCCAGAATCAACTGGACAAAGACAAGGCAGGGCAGTGACTTCCAGGGTGCTTCAGGCTGGGGTTCAGGTCTGACGCGTCTCTAATGGACACAGCGCGCGGTCTTACATAACTCAGTAGTGTGTGGGGGTATCCGGTGCCCAACTGATCAGGTGACCCAAATGCCGTCTTCATGTATTATTCCTCTGGGAGCATTTTGTTACCTTTGTTAAAATGGGGATGTGAATACCATAGCAACGAAGAGATACAAATCTTGCTGAATTGAGTCATTGTGCTAGAAATGACCTGGACAAAGACTGAGTTTTAAAAGGTATGTGGGAGTAAAAGAATCAAGGAGAATGATAAAAATACTCAATCACCCAAACTTCTGGATTTGGATTAATTTTTTGCGTAACTTGTAAGGCACTATGTTACTCTTCAAATGTAGGGTCACTTAACAGGATTAGAAAGTGGTTGGGGCAGGTGGCCGCCAACAATGAAATACTACTATGAGTAGGTGTAGTCCTCTACCTTGTCACCCCATGCTGAAAACAAGGGCACTGGGGAAAAAAGGATGGTACTGGAGGCCCAAAATCCAGCTCAAGTAACTCCTTAGTTTGGCACTATGGGAAATCTCCCTCCCGAGGGCCCTGCAACCTTTCCGGTCATGAGAGGTAGAGCATTAAAGGGACTTCACCAAGGCAGGCCCTGCACCGCGCACCCCACCCTTCCTGGTGGCCCGACTTATGTCAATAACAAGTTTCTCAGGGGTGCACACGTGAGAAGGCCGGGGTCCTCTGCTGGGGTGGCGCGCCAGGGAAAGAGCCATTCGCCCCGGTTCCTGGGTTTCTGGCATGCTGCC
>CAJQZJ010033983.1:2920204-2948069 GCA_907164525.1 Lophiomys imhausi | reverse complement strand
TGTGTGTGTGTGTGTGTGTGTGTGTGTGTGTGTGTGTGTGTGTGTGTGTGTTTTCCAGGGATGGAGCGCAGGTGCTCAGGATAGCACTGCAGCTCTTCTTACCTGCTGAGCCTTCTCCCTGGCCCTCAGCTATATCGTTCAAGGTCCCTTCCAACCTTCATTGATTTAATTTTCTCTATGAAACAGTTCCTTTAGCAGACATAATAACCTATTTTTCTCCTTCTGCGTCATGAAGACTGATCTTACATTCAACCTGCCTAACTCCACTGACGCCTCTATACTCTTGTCATTGTTATTCGTTCAGAAATTGAGCAAACTCCCTCTCCTGTCATTTCCCTTTCTTTAGACTTCTACTCAGTTGCAACACAATGTAAATTTACTCCTTCAGTACTATTGTGAAAGAGAAAAGGGAATAAAAATGGGTGTCCAGCTTCAACCTTGACCTTTTCTTTTTGCTCTCTGACCTCCATGCTGCCTTTGACACGGGTCACATGACCCTCCTCGTCCCTTTTTAGTCTCTGTGTTTGAACTGTACCTACTGCTTCTTTGAACTCAGAGCGCTCTGAGGATCTTTCCTGTCTGTTTACTCAGCATTCCCACAGCTCCTCTCTGCAGTACCCGCCCTTAAGCCCGGGAGCTGCCTGTATGTGGCTGCTTTCCTTGTTTCCAGTTCCACGAAGGTGACTGAGATTTTGCTTTTATCTGCCTGTGGTAGAGACTGAATTCTTTACTCTTATGTGTCATTGGCCCTCATTCTGGGTGTGCAGAATTAAGATCACGTCTAAGCCTTCCTTGTTTTCTCTCTTCAGATCTTTTTTCAGACTCTTGAAACATTCCCCCATCACACACAAACCCTCTCACAACTTACAAGTCAGAATTCTCCAGACTCTCCTAAGAGCATGAAGTTTGCATGCTGACGGACTTGGGCCTGAACTTTGCCATCACTTTCGATGAGTTGCTGGCTTAGTTAAGATTAGCTCCTAGTTAGAGATCACAAAACAATGGCCAAATGACTTGGTGCTTGTTTTCCTTTCACATTAAAGTAAAAGAGTTTGTGGTGGTTTGGAAGAAAATGGCCCTGACAGGCTCACGGGGAGTGGCACTGTCAGGGGGTGTGGCCTCGTCTGAGTGGGCGGGGCTTCGTTGGAGTAGGTGGGGCTTTGTTGGAGGAAGGGTGTCAGTCAGGGGTGGGCTTTGCGGTCTCAAATGCTCAAGCCAGGTCTAGTGTTACATTCACTTCCTGCTGCCTGCTGGAATGTTAAATGTTTTCCTTTATAAGAGTTCCAGTCATGATATCTCATCACAGCAATAGAAACCCTAACCAAGACATTTAATAGACAGGCACGATGGTGATGCTTGTAATCCTGGTATTTGGGACATTAGCACAGGAGGATTGCTGCACATCTGAGGCAATCTGGGCTGTATAGTGAATCTGATCTAGCCTGGGGTATATAGTAAGATCTTGTCTCATCCCTGCCCCCCCCAAAAGTTATAGATGGACAAGCCCAAAGTATTATAGGTCTGTAGTCTTCTGAGAAGAAGTAAAAGGTTCCATTTATTGGCTCGACCATACATATGAGGCTCCAACATCATGGTCCAAGGTGAAGTCACCACAGCCTAGTTCCAAGTGGCAGAAAGAAAGATTGCAAGAGGAGGGAAAGCATCGGCTTGCAGACTCGCGAGGAGGTTTATTGGGAGTTTCCAAATACTCACCTGCACCCCATTGTGAGAACACAGTGCCCATCATCACCGTGCAGCCATATTCAGTCCCAGGCATAAAGTGCAGGCTGGGTCACATGCTTAGGAAAACAACGGGCATGGCAAGGATCTGAGTGCACCTCACATCTCTTTCCTTTTCTCTCTGGTGTGTGAGGGTCAGATGACAGCTTCCAAGGGTCACTTTTCCTCTTGCCTATTGTTTCTGAGGCAGTCTCTCATCATTTCTGCTGCTGAGCAGGCCTGTACGCCTGTCTTCACCTCCCTTCTTGCAGCAGGAGAGCTGGGGCGGGGAACTCAGAGGTAGGTCAGGGGAGGAGGGAGGACTGTCTCAGGGAGAGGGAGCTAACTCCGGTCACCAGGGGTGTGCACAAAGGCACAGCCACTGCCACCCTTCCCATCTTCCCAATTCTTGAGATTCTTAGGGATCTTACAATTTTTTTTTAAGATATTATCTCACTGTGTAACCCTGATTGGTCTGAAACTTACTACATTAGCCAGGCAGGCCTTGAATTCACATAGACTGGCTTTCGTCTGACTCCCAAGGGCTGGGATAAAAGGCATGCCATGCCACCATACCTGGCCTGGCATGTTTTAACAGATACTTTAAATCTCAAAAATTCTATGAAAATTGTAAGATCTGCTGGGTGTGGTGGCACATGCCTTTAATCCCAGCACTCAGCACTAGGTGGATCTCTGAGTTCCAGGCCAGACAGGGAAACAAACAAACAAACAAAACACAAACATGTTATCATAGTGTGTTTTCAATAATTGTCTTTATAGCCCTACATATTTATTTTCTAAGAACTAGTCCCAAGATGATACATCATTGATTTCAAATCCTATTTTAAATATTTGAGCATTTGCCCCAATTGGTAGTTATCATATTGTTGGATTATACCTTGTCGTGGGAGGGAGATGGGTGTTTGAGTGACAGATGCAATGTTGGTTGTTGTTTGTTTGTTGAAACAGGGTCTCTATGTAACCCTGGTTGTCCTAGAACACTCTTAGACCAGGCAAGCCTTGAACTCACAGAGATCTGCCTGCCTCTGTCTTCTGAGTGCCTGAGTTAAAGGTGTGTGCCACTACACCAAGCATAGCACTGTAATATTTCCTCAGTGTCAGCATGTATTTCTTATGCTAAATAGGTTTCATGAGATCAAATGGACCTAGTAGGAATTCTGAGTCTACCACTCACCACTCATGGGGTATTTACAGCCTCTCATAGCCTTGTTGCTTCCTTACCTGTAAACTGAGGTAGTAAGGACACATGGAGAATAAGGGAACATTTTATATAAAATGTTCAATACTGTGTCTGACAAAGGAAGTGGTAACTTTCCCATTTTAATCTGGCCTAGCCTTTTCCATGAATCCTTTCTACAATGAATTGTTACTCTATTTTAAAAGTATTTTTAGACTGGTCATTGTTGTATGTATCCAAGCGAATGGCCTTATCTTCTAAGCCAAACTTAACAAAATTGTCTCCAAAGTCACTTTATAACCTAAAGAACAACAAAATTATTCCCATATCTTTTGATCAGAAAACAGCCAAGCCTTTCTGTTCCTTACCCTTGGAGTGAATAATTTTTGGCTGACCACTAATGAATCAGTGATGTTGCTAAACCTTCCCACCCTTGATAAAGGTCCATGGTATTTTAAAGCAACTATTAGTCACCTGCTGCATACCAGGTGCTGTGCCAGGTCCTGGGGAAGCAATGGGAAACAAAACCCTGTCTGGTCTCGGTGTTCACAGAGGTTGTGCATTATTGAAATGGTCAGACAAACAAGCAGCTGCTGGAAACAAGTGAAAATTCCCACGGAGATGTGGTTTGGGGGGGGCAGGGGCAGAGAGGGCTGTGAGTTACGTGCAGGTGTGCTGCACTCAGAGACTGAGTGGTGACTTTAGAGGCGAAAGCTGACCCACAAGCTGCAGTCTCTAAAGAGGGCACAGAGTGGCTTGAAATCAGCTCAGCTGTTCAGCTGTGAGCGGCTTCGGTATCCTGGCACCGTCCAAAGGAGGCATCGCATGCTGTTTGGGGCTGCCATTCAAATAATGTCTGCAGAGATGGAGAGGTGGTTGAGTGATGATAGGGCACTTGACACTCACATAGCCACTCCTCACCCCTCCCTCACACTGAGTGTGAGACAAGTGTGTGTGATGTACAGCTTCACCCAGGTGAGGTGTGGTTCTGGAAAGGGTCCACGCAGCTCAGCAACAGTTTAAGTTTTTTTACTGTTCATTTGTGCTGCACTAGCAAACTCTAAATACTTGTGGGTTTTTTGACACATCAAGAAGATGGGCCTGAAATTTCACCGTAAACCATCTACTCTTTAAAAGCCTGAAGTCAGGTGGCTGACAGATCCCTCCCTGCCAAGGCTCAGCCATGCTCCCCTCTCCCGTGGTGAGAGACACACAGAAAGAGGGCGTCCTCCAAGCCGGTTCAGAGATCAGAGAGAATACATTTTTCCACTTGTTCCTTTTTTTGGCTCTGCTGAACAGGACAGAGACAATAAAGTAAGATCTTTTCAGAGAGTAGGGAGCTGGTCTGCATCATCCTTAGCAAGCAGAATTTAAAGGTCGCAGACCATTCAGAGACCACTTGTAGAAGAGTCGGCTCCTACAGCTGCATTGAATGTGACCAGAGAGTGGGAAGCATGGTAGTACTTCAGGGGGCTGGCTGGACTCTCTGCCTGGAATGGCCTATCTCAGGGCCAGTGGGATGTCCCAATGTCCAGTCCCTCTGCAGCTTTCAGGTTTGTGTAGGCAGGAAGCAAGGTTGGCAGGGGATGACACTGGAAGGTACATTGGCAGGAAATGCCGTTTGTCCTTGTCCTATCTAGGAATACCAAAAAAGGAACAAGTGAGGGAATGCTTCCTCTCTCGCCTCTCGAAGCTGGCTTGAAGGAGACCCTCTTGTGTCTCCCATCATGGTTGGAGCATGGCTGAGCCGTGTGGGGGCCTGCCAGCCACTGGGCTGCAGGTTGTTTTTTTAGGAGTGGATGCATTTAAGGTGAATTCTATTAATCTGAATTTCTAAAGTTTGGCACTCTAGGCAAAATTGGATGAGTTTGTTGTTGGCTGAGTTTCAGCTCTGAGACTGCATCCTCAGGCAAGCCCTGACTTGTCTCCCAGCTGTGTCTGTGAATCGTGCATGATGCAGTCTCTCAAGGCACCAGATTTCAGTGTGTGTGTGTGTGTGTGTGTGTGTGCCCGTGCATGCATGTGCACACATGTGTGTGTGTGTGTGTGTGTGTGTGTGTGCGTGTGTGTGTGTGTGTGTGTGTGTGTGTGTTGCTCAGGTTCCCAGGATACGCCTCAGGCAATTTACTCTGTGCCTTCGCTGTTCCTGTGCAGTTACAGGTGCCAGAAGTCTCTGCCACCTTCACCAAATATCCTTGTGACTGGGTCTTCTTGCTTTGCATTTCTCCTGGTACCTGGAATTCCTCTCAGAGATGAGACTTGCCCATGGGTGGCCCCACCACAGTGGACTAGGCCCTCCCATTAATCATTAATCAAGAAGATGTCCTACAAACTCGTCCGCAGTCCAGTCCGATGGAGGCAGTTCTTCAGTTGAGATTCACTCTTCCCAAGTGACTTTAATATATATTGAGTTGGCAAAAACTAGCCAGCTTGATATCAGCTGGAGAGTCGGAGCTTGTGATTCAGAGTTCCACATTTGATGGCTTACCACGGACACTGGAGATAGCTTTTGCACTTTTCTGGCATAAACCCTGGATTTTTCCTTCTATCAGAAGTCATTTTTAGGTGGCCTGCACAGATCTGTACCTCTGGTGTTGCGAGCCAAGCCTTTGACATATTTCTCATATTTGTCACATGTTTAAAGACAGAGGCTAACATTTTTCATCATTGTTTTTTAAGTAAGGACAAAAGATGACTTTTCTGATGACATAAATTCTGATTTAAAAAGTAACTTATGTGCCCAATATGCCAGGCGTAGTGGTGCACCCCTTTAATCCCAGCACCCAGAAAGCAGAGACAGGCAGATCTCTGTGAGTTCAAGGTCAACTGGTCTGCAAAGTGAGTTCCAGGTTAGCCAGGACTGTTACACAGAAAAACCCTCTCTAGAAAAAAACAAAACAAAACAAAAAAATGTGCCCAATAGAAGCTAGATTAAATACCAAAATGGCTTGGTGCCTATCACCATTCATTTAAAAATTATTTTAAAAGTTTGCTATAGAAGTCAGGAAATTTACATAGTTTTGATTATGAATCTCATTTTATTTTCTCTGAAACTCAATCTGAGTTTAACATGCATGTATTTAAAAATCATACCTTGGTTAGCATTTCATATTCTTTTGACACAATATACAAATACTATATCTAATTCTGCAGTTCTTATCACAACTAAGCTTGAGTATTTTACTTGTGTACAACTGGCAATATCAGGTCTATAAAACTTTGATGATTGAGCTGTTGAGATGCCTCAGTGGGTAAAGGTACCTGCCACCCAGCCTGGGGACCTGAATTTGATTCCTGGAACCCATGTGGTAAAAAGAAGAGATTCCTAAAAGTTGTCCTCTGACCTCCACGTAGATGCTCTAGTGTGTGCACACTCACACACATGAGATATGTGGATATAAAAGCTTATTTGCACATGGGTAAATATTATTTATTGCCAAAATAGAACTTTGTAATCAAATGCTTAAGAAATCTTGCCACATACCTGAGAGGAGGGACCCGAGCAATGATCCACTCAGTCTTTTGAACTGCTGAGTGTTTGTCAGTTATTTAGTGATTGATGGGGAAGGAAGGGTTTCCAGCCTTGTCCTCCTGAGCTAATGGAGTAGGTCCTCCTCCATACCTGCTCCAAGCCAAGAAATGGCAACTCTCCCCAGTGCTAGAAGTCTTCCTTCTTGGCCACTGAATCTTTTCATTCCTCAACATCTGTAACCCTAGGGGATTTCAAAGTGCACTTTGCTCAATGGCCTCAAAATCATACCCCCAAGGCAAGGTGCAATTTTCTGCTGAGGACAGAGGCTTGCCTTCTTTCTCAGTGTGGGAAAATGGTGGGTTTAAAAATAGGAAGATAGAAATAGCAGTGTGTGGGTGGTTGGGGGACCCATTGTTGGGGTGACATAATTTCAGACAAAGGTTAACTATCTGGAGATAGATCCTACCAGAATACCTCTCCCCGTAAAAATGACTCCCCAGCCTTATAGCTTGCTTTGAAGAACAATGGTTTGGGTACTTAAAAACAAAAACCTTAATCATTAATCAGATTAGCTATCCATTCTCAGGGTCAGCTGAATGGGTGACTTAAAAATTTTCTCTTGCAGCCAGGTGGAGGTGGCATATGCCTTTAATCCCAGAACTCTATAGGACGAGTTCCAGAACAACCAGGGCTACAAAGAGAAACCCTATCTCAAACAAACAAAATAAATGAGTAAATAAAGATTTGCTCTTGTCATGCAGAGACTTTCAGAGGGTACAAGAGTAGTTGAGACTGTCATTCTCTGAAATATCTTCAGTGAAGCTAAAAATTAGATACCAAAGTATTACTACACCCATTTGAGAATGCCAGAAACTCCCAGAGCAGAACTTTAGTTAAAAATCACCAGATACTTAGCTGGCAGTCAGTCGGGTCAACAGTTGATTGGTTTCTATAATAATTTGCCCTGGAACTCACTCTGTAGACCAGGTTCACCTCAACTCAGAGATCACCTGCCTCTGCCTCCCAAATGCTGGGATTAAAGACATGAGCCACCACACCAGTCTGTAAGAATACATCACAATCCTATTGAAAAGGAGAAAACTTCAACATTTCAACAAGAATGTTGAATTTGTTCTCAGAAAGAGGTGATTAATTACAACATGTGAAAGTGTTTGGGGCCTGAGAGAGACCCAGGGCATTTTCTTATTGAGTAATGCGAGCTTGGAGGAGTGGGCGTAGTTTGTGAAGCTGGGGCTTTCTTGGGCCTGTCTGGACTCCTGGGTGTTCTAGCTTTCTGTGAGAGGACACTTGGCAGCTGATCCCAACTCTTCTCTCTACACCTTAGAGCAAATCTGTCCTGAACTTCAGGAATGTCATTGATTGTATTCCTGTCACTTGAAGGAAGCATTCACATGTCCTCTGGCGATCTTATTGTGGCTCATTCTGATACCTTGATTGGATCAGAAATAGGCTCTAGGGTGTGTTTGTGCAGGTGTCTTTCTAAAACAGGATTAACTGAGGGAGAGAGGAAGACCCACCCTGAGTGTGGGTGGTACCTTCCCCTTCTACTGGAGTCCCAGATGAATAAAGGAGCTTGGGAGCTTCCTGACCTACCAACAAGGAAGCTGCAGCCTCCTGCGGCTGGCTGTGCCTTCCCCCTTCAAAGGGCTTCTGTGAATCAGAATAGACCCTTCTTCCCCTAGCTTCTCCTCAGGGATGTGGTCACAGTAGTGGGACAACTGCCATGGAAAAACAGACCCATGGGAAATGTGTGGCTGAATTAAGCAGATCCTCAAACCCTGATAGATTTTTCCTCAATACATTGTCTGGCTCCTTGTCACCAATGAATTATCCTTTTGAAAGGCCTTAAGGGTTGGGAAACTTGACTGAAAGAACCACAAGGAGTAAGGGAAGTAGAAACCCTTGTGAGAACCCATTAGAGCGTGTGGTTCGAGCAGCCCTACATCTTGTTTTCTTAGGACAATATTTGATTTCTTGTTCATAGGCTTAATATTTGCTATAGGTCTTTAAAACATTAATTCCTTAACAGATTTTTTTTGAGCATTTAATATATGAGTCAGGCTCACACTGGGTACTGGGAATAAATCCAAGAATGAAGAAAATAGATGGAAAATCCTTTATATGTGCAGTGAACATGGCCAATAAGCAGCTTCAAGGAGGAGTGTTGTATAATAGACTCACAGCGAAGCAAAGCGGTGCAGAGCGAGAGCATGCTTTAGGGCGGGTGACATAGGGGCGCCAGTCCTGGAGGGGACAGTTTGTGTAGAGATAGGCTGGCCTCAAACTTCTCACGATCCTCCTGCCTTATCTACCTCCGAGCGCTGGGAGCTGTGGAGTAGTGGGACTGAAGCCTGGGCTTTGTGTACACCAGCAAACACTCTGCTCTGGTGGACACTTTTGAGAAGCCCTGACTTCAAGGCATTGACTTTATCTGGATCAGTCAGCTCAAGGTTGAGCTAGTGTGGAAGAGACATCGTGATTTTTCTATTTTCAACTTCTGTGTATTTTGTTCTTGAGAATCTGCCCCAGCTTATACACATGTTCCTGTGATAGAGTTGTAATCAGCCTTGGGTTTTAGGCAGAACTGCCTTTCCATGTTCATGTCTGTCCACGTTCATGTTTCTATTTTATTCTGTCTTTTTTTATGTTATGGTTGAGAAAAGCAGAATAAAAACTGCCCTCAAGGAAGCTGGATGTGATGTGTCCCCCAATAATCCTAGAACTGGGGAGGCAGAGCTCTAAACTCAAGGCCAGCTTGGTCTGCAGGGTCACACTGTGTAGCCCTGGCTGTCTCAAAACTTACTGTGTAGAACAGGCTGACCTTGAACTCATAGAGATATACTTACCTCTCTCCCAAGTGCAGGGATTAAAGGTGTACACCACCACACCCAGCTTCTTTTTCGAGATTTTATGTGCTGAGTTCTGAATGTCTTTGACTCCCAACATTCACAAGTGAGAACCTAACCCTGAAGGTTAGGCCTCTTGGAGGAGATTGGCCCATGAGAGTACAGTCCTCATGAATGGGGTGAGATGAACATCCAGACAGAGTAAGGCCCACAAGAGCTCCGCTGCCCCTCCCACTGTCTTACAGTGAAATGCCAGTCTGAGATATTCAATCTGGCAGTGCTTTCTTGGAGAATTATAAATAAATTGCAAGTATGCACATCTCCCAGAAAAGGATGAGAACTCAGGATGATGTAGAGAGACAGAGAGAGAGAGAGAACACCTCAGAGAGAGGGGAATCTTGAGTGTTTCTTCAGTGGACACTGAGCTTCTTGTGGCTTTAAAAGGCAGAGTGACAGGAATTAAAAGGGTCTGGAGGTGTAGATGGGAGAGGAGCTGGCATTAGGAAAAGCACTGTCCCTCTTCAGCTGACAGTGACTTCCTTCCTCCCAGTGACACAAAGGTCACCCCCACCCAGGAATTTCCTCTGAGCACATTTTATTGAGGAGCTTGGAAGATAAGCTTGTCACTGTCTAGAAAGTACTCATCATGTGGCTTATCTTCTCGGCCACACTTCCTTAGCAGATGTCTCTTTCAGTGCTACAAAGTAACCAGAAGTTGAAAGTTGTCATTATCCCCACAGTTGGATCAGTATATGATTTCCAAAAGTAGGTGGCAATTAAAGGTTTTAATTTGCATATTTGAAATTTTTAGTAAAACTTAGCTAGTGTTATAATCTATGATGCTTATCAACTCTACCTTCTATATATAAACACTGGCATTTACTGAATTACTGAATTTCTTCCTTTTTTCTTTTTCTTCTCTCTCTCTCTCTCTCTCTCTCTCTCTCTCTCTCTCTCTCTCTCTCTCTTTGATATCTCTGGTTGTCCTGGAATTCACTATGTAGACCAAGATGGCCTCAGAGATCCACCTGCTTCTGCCTCCAAAGTACTAAAAGTGTGCACCACCACACCTGGCCTGCATTTAGTGAATTTTATAGTTTTCTACTATTGATTTAATGGGGACAAAGCCTACTTTTTTAGACTTGCACCTTAATTTGTAGACCACTTTGATGGAAGAAATCGTAGCCTTTTCTCTCTCAATTTAGCCAAAAGGCCTCTCAAGGTACTCAGCTTTTATTAAATTTTCTGCCAGCTTTATAAGAAGCAACCCTGATGACTAATAATTTGCAGCATTTGTTCCTGACCCCTGAAGTTTTTAAATGTGGTCAACTAGTGCATGCTTATTTTGTTTGTTTTAAAATTATAATGAAATGGTCTCTTGCCTCCTCAAACTTGTGATTTCTTTAAGACCCAGCGGCTGTCCACACTTCATGCACAATCGTTCTTTATACAGTGTGTCTGTAAGGGTCATACTCCAAGGGTGTTCATAAACTACCCAAACATTAAGCAAAATGACCCAGTTACTCACTTCTAAACAACTGTTTTTAAATTTATCTTTAAGTTTTAAATTTTGTATTGCTTGTTTTTTTTGTTTGTTTGTTTAGGTGGCATGAACAATGTGAGATAATTTGACACTGTGTTTTGGATAATAAAGTCGTGGTTCATTCCTTGCAGACCAAACCACATGTACATTTTATTAGCTTGGTTACAAATTAAAATGAAAGTGTGATGGTAAGATAAATGGTTCTATGTAACCAGAATTACTAGAAACACTGCTAGAGTGTTAGGAATCCTAAGCCCTGTGTGATATAATAGCACAATTACTTTTGAGCCATACTTACACTTGGATGAGCAAAGAACAGCTCAGAATAAATCCAAGTTTTGGAGCTACATAAACAAGTTGATATGTGGGCCTGCTCTGCTCTATGGCACGAGAACTTGAATTTTCTTCCATTCTATCCCCTTTGCTCAATGGGGCTTCTTTCTTTTCACCCAGTGACCTGAATTCACCAATTTGTGTTTGGAGTCAGTGGCACACAACACTTTTTTACTATACCTCACACGGTGTATCCACTTGCCCAAACCAGCTTTCTGCCTTTGCAGCCTGAGAATTGGTCGCTGGAATGGGATCTGCAGTGTGCGTGCTGACTCTGGCCCAGGCTCTGCCTGACCTGTGCCTGGAAGTCCCTTTTTAACTCCGTGCCCAGAGCACAGCTTTCCAGAGAATGGTCCAAGGACAAAAGAAGAAGAAGGTGATACCAGATTTGTCTAGGCAAGCCAACATGGGCAGCCCATGTGGCTGCACTGGAGACAAAGCAACATCACCTTGAGAGACCCAGATGAAATGGTGTAGAGGAAGGAGACTAATAGCAAAGAAGTTTCAGGGGAAATATTTTCTTTTTATCAGAAGGATCCTGTGGTGGTTTGAATAGGAATGGCCCTCACAGACTCCTGTGTTTAAATGATTGGCCAAAAGGAGGGGCACTGTTAGGAGGCGTGGCCTTGTTGGAGTGGATGTGGTCTTGTTGGAGGTGGCATGTCATTGTGGGCACAGGCTTTGAAGTCTCCTATGCTCAAGCTATGCCCAGCATGGCACACAGTCCCCTTCTGCTGCCTGCAGATCAAGTTGTAGAGCTCTCAGCTCCTTCTCCAGCACCATGTCTGCCTGCATGCTGCCATGCTTCCCACCATGACGATAATGGACTAAACCTGTGAACTGTAAGCCAGCCCCAGTTAAATGGTTTTTTTTTTTTTTTATGAGTTGTCATGCCCATAGTGTCTCTTCACAGCATAACACCCTAAGACAGAAGTTTGTAACAGAGACTAGGGTATTGCTGTGATAGGCCTGACTGTACTTTTGTTTGGAGGAATGTGGATTTTGGGAGTTTGGATTAGGAAACCAGTTGAACATGTTAAGTGGGGCTTAACAGGCCCTACTAATAGGAGCATGGAAGACAGTGGTGCTGAGGCTGATTTTGAACTGTGGGGGCCTGGCTCAAGAGGCTTCAGGGAAGAAGAACTTTAGTATCTGGGCTAGAGACTGCTCTTATAATATTTTGGCTAAGAATGTGACTGCTTTTTGACCTTGTCCAAAAAATTTGCCTGAGTTTAAAGTGAAGAGTTTTAGATTAATTCCATTGGAAAAGGAAATCTTGAAACAATCTAGTATTGACTCTGTCCTGCCACTCTTACAAAGATTTAATGGTCACTCTTATGCAGATCTATAAGGAAAAGGAGCAAGCTGAGCAAGGAAAAATATAAAATGTACAAATGGAGAAGAAAAAGGCACCAGGAACTACAATGGAATCTAAGTTCCTGTGTTAAAGGAGATAAACAGACTAAGAAATGGAATAAAGGGAGTAGTGACCTCAGGGCAAGACCCTACCCAGCTAAGCTCCAATGTGTGAAAAGGAACTAAAGAAAAGTAAAAAAGAACTAAACAAAAGCTTAGGTCCAGGCAGTGGTGGCACACACCTTTAATCTCAGCAAACAGAAGACAGAAGCAAACAGATCTCTGAGTTCAAGGCCTGCCTGGCCTACAGAGCAAGTTCCAGGACAGCCAAGCTTAGGCAGTGAAAGAAACTATCGAAAACAGAAAGGTGATGAAGATGTAATTGCACAAGAGCGCCATGTTCCCAGCCCCTGCAAACTGCAGAACTTGGTAGCTTCACCGGTGTCATTCTGGCTTTGAGTGAAGGATATAAGAAAGAGGTTCTGGAATCTCCCTCCATAACTAAGGAAAGCCAATGAGGCCAGGCGTGTGGCAGGAGTGTCCCTGCATGGAGGCCTAGAGAGGCCATTTTGTGAAGCTGTGAAGGTGAAGCCTGGATTCTCTGAGAGACCACAAGATGTTGGAGACGCTGGAGTCATGGGATACCTGTCAAGGAGAGCTGCTAAGTGGGAGTGGAACCAGCCCAAGAGAAAGGAGTGTGTTGCAGACAACAAAGCTGAGGAGATCTGAAGAGCATTTTCATATCAGTCTTGGGGATGCAGAGTTTGGAGTTTGTCCAACTGGTTGTTGGTCTTGTGTTGGTCCAGTATTTCTCCACTATGCTCCCCTTTCTTCCATTTTGGAAGAGTAATGTGTGTCCTGTGCCATTGTTATATTGGAAGTTTGTGATCTGCTTTTTAGTTTGATTTTAAAAGGGATTACAATGAATAGATTTCATGAAGCTTGAAGAAACTTTGAGCTCTGGGCTTTTAAACAGTGTTGAGTCTATGATAGACTGTAGGGACTTTTGAAGTTGGACTAAATGTATTTCTGCATTATGGTATGACTACAAGCCTTTGGGGTCCAGGGTGGTTTGAATAGGAATGGCCCCCATCATAGGCTCATGTGTTTGAATGTTTGGCCCATACGTAAGGGCAAGGCACTATTAGGAGGTGTCACCTTGCTGGAGAAAGTATGTCAATGTGGGCACAGGCTTTGAGGTCTCCCATGCTCAAGGTAGGCTTACTGTGGCACACAGTCTTCCTTCTGCTCCCTGAGGATCAAGACGTAAAACTCTCAGCTCCTTCTCCAGCACCATGTCTGCCTGCATGCTGTCTTGCTTCCCACCTTGATGATAATGAATATTAAGCAGGCAGTGGTGGCACATGCTTTTAATCCCAGCACTTGGGAGGCAGAGGCAGGTGGATCTCTGTGAGTTCAAAGGCAGCCTGCTCTACAAAAAAAGTCCAGGACAGCCAGGGACACACAGAGAAACCCAGTCTCGGGGGAAAAAATCAAAACAGAAAACTGAACCAAGAAATTAATTATTATGATTACTGTTCAACAATGCTTACTGACATTTACCACTGTTAGTATAGTTCCCACATTTTGTCATCTTTCAGAGGTGGGATAGATAAGTTCTCCACCAAATCCTCAAATTTTATCTACTTCTCCATCTGAATGTCTTCTAACAATCAGTGCGAAGAGGTCTGAAGGAAGTGGAGTTGGCTCTGTGGGGAGAGCAAAGTCCTTCAGCTCAGGTGAGGTTGATTGCAACTAGAAAGCCCTGCAGTCGGGATTCTCCAAGAATATATTTATATTACCTCCAAGGGGTAAGGCTGTGCATGGGCTAAGACAACGTGGGTGAGGTTGGTTGGTTTTACAGCCCAGGAGAACCCAGGCTGATTTGTGAGCAGTTTCCTCCTTCACGCACCACTAGTCCCTGATAACCTTGTGTGTAGACATAGGTTTCAGTGCTTTGATGTTTTCATCGGTGTGAAAGTAGAAACTAGGCTGGCAGGAATTATTTCTGTTTTGACTAATAATGAAGGTGGCAGGCATCCTGAGAGCTGCACATCTCAGCTAATGTTAAGGTCTATGATGGCAGGATGCATCTTGTTCTTCTTGTGGGCATCTACCTTACTGTGTCTGAAGTTTTGATTGGGTTGCTGATTTGAACAACAAGGGTTGAACTTGCCTAGTAGTACATGTCTGGAATTCCAACACATGGGAGGTAGAGGAGGCTGAAGGATTATGAATTCCAGGTGTGATCCTCTGCTATGTATGGAGTCCCAGGCCTGTCTGGGCTATTTGAGGTCCCGTCTAAAACAAAAGCGTGTTGGGAATACAGCTCAGTTTTACAGAGCCCTGGATCCTCTCTCACCTTGTAAGCTCTGGTGCCACTTGTGCCCAGCACTCTTGGAGGTGAAGACAGGAAGTGCAGCAATTCCTGGAAGGCAGCCTGGGATGGGCACCTGAGTGATGGACAGGTGACTACTGATAATTTCAGGAACTACTTTCTTAATATTGATAATCACTTAAATTTGTGGAATGCAGTCTTTGATAATAACCTTTAAAAGATGTTAACATTCTAGGAGCATTTGAAACTTAGGTGTAAAGTTGGCCACTGTCGTATACCAGAAAGATGGGATTGAATGAGGACATTGGCCTTGAACATCTCTTGCTTTCACAACTTCCAGGGTGATCCTTGTTTCTTGCACCCACGCCCACCTTTAGGTCAAGTGCTAGAGAGGAGGGTCCTTTGGGCAAGCTTATAAACTCTGGGGCATGGTCCTCACGGTGGCTCAGCTCTTGCCTCCTTCGTAGTTCCTGTGACTCTCAGGGTTACAGAACAGCCCCTCTTCCAGCCCTCCTCCATCTGGATCCTGTATGTATGAATAAACTTACTTAGTAGCCATTTGTCCTCTGCTCTGTCAACAGACCTAATTATATGAGGTTAAGGGTGCCATCTTTTTGTTGATGTCTCTGGTGTCAGCATTGTTGATTTTCCAGTGCCAGCCACTATGCAGTGGCCACCCACAATGCACTACATGAACGCATGCGTTCATGGGAGTCTGCTGGTCATTCCACTCAGCTCTGCAGCCCCCCTCTTTCCAGCAGAGCTCTGGAAGATCTACTGTCAAGTTTAAATAAGTCACAGGGACTTCTCGTTTGCCTGCTCTGTTAGAAACCCCTCAGGGCTGTTGCCAGCATTCACTTGTTTGACAGGAAACACAGAATACCCACATTTTAATATCTTCTCATGAGCTGCTCTGAATCTTTCACTACACCAAGTTTCTCCATGATTTTTGCCTCACCTCAGCTGCTTCCGAGGGCCTGAGGGTCACGGGGCTTCTTTCATCTAATACTTGGAGGAGCTAATAGGGAAATCTCCATATTATTTGTCTTTTGATGAACATTTTTCTGTTCTCTCAGAGAGAGAGAGAGAAAAATTATAACAGTCCCGGGACCAGAGCAGAGAGTACCCTGCGACTGCCATTATTGTTGCACAGGTGAGAAAACAGGACTCAGTCATTCTTCACACTGCCAGTGCATGTGTTGAGAGAAGACACTGATCTGCCTGCTCAGGGTGCTCGAAGAGACATACGTGTAGAAGGCTGAAAAGAAGCTCTTCGCTGTATTTGTTACGAGTCTTGACCTTTGGCCTTTTTCAGTACACTTGAAAGAACACAAAGTGAGTGACTTCCCAGTCTCACTATTTAGCAATCTGCAGAGAAAGCTGATTCTATTAGACCTTATTTTTGAGAAAGCGAGCGGGCCATGATGTTTCAAGTCCCTGTGTGTGCTTGTGGAGGGTGAGGGGTAAGGCTGCGCATGACTGTACAGTAGATTTCGGCTCAAACGATAGTGGAAGGAAGTTAAATTCCTGCTGTACCTTTTGTGTCTTTCCAGTAAATTCTCTGGGTTGTTACGTATTGTGGTCAAGTCTTTAAAAAATTCTTTTTAAACAAAATGTTTCCTCCTCTTACAGGTTTTTATTTTGGCACTTTATTGTCCCTGTGCTGGGGTCTGAACTGTTCTGGGTTTCTGTGTTTTTGATAATCTCATTTGGATTTGCCAGGCTCAGCAGCTGTTGTTCTTGTGGACTGTTGCAAAGTCATGCTAAGGTCTCAAACTGATAAAAAGCCCCTTTCAGGCCTGGCCTAGATTATTTAGAGTTTTGGGTTTTTGTTTTTTGTTTTTCGTGTTTTTTTTCTTTTTTTTTTTACAAAATACAAACCTTCCCCCAGACCTTGTAATTGTCATTTTTTTGTAAGAAAACTTAAAATAGTGTTAAAAATATCCCAGAACATGTGTTACATTGGCTAAGCCTCTTTGCTGTTCTCCCATAGAGCATTAGTGCGATTTATAGAGTGATAGTTTCTTGATAAACCCAGCTTTCTTCCTTTCTCCTGAAGTACGAAGAGACCTCAAGTCCCTTTCTGATGTCAATGGCATCTGCTGGGTGATAGGTGTTTGCTGTTTGATCTCAAGTGATTCATTGGCTTTGGCAAAGCAGAATGCAGCATTGAGAAGGCAAAGCCTTTGAGAATGTCCTGGGAGATCGTAAATATGGAATAATAACCATTTCATTAGACTATTCTGAGGGTCTGTTTGAAGAGGAAGTCATGTGTTCAGTCTTGCCTTTTAATTCCTTTCTTTAACACAACAAGAATGTATCATGGTTCCTTTGCAATGCTAGCAACTGCAGAGTTGTCCTTCCGGTCACCCGCCCATCATTTCTGCATTTACAGAAACAGCATACCTGTTTCATGGCCGCCATTAGAGACACAACTCACGGTGGATTGTGATGGTTTCATGAAGGATAGCTTTGCGGCAGCTGCTGTTCTTTTTGTGGCTCAGAGGGCTCACCCAGTACACCCAGCACAGCGCAGAAGACAGAAACAGACGTAGGCCCCTGAGCTCTATCCTTTTTCCTCCCCACCATACTTTTTGTCTACCCAAGTGATGTGTACTTTCCCAGGACATTTTTCATACAAGGAATTCAGTCAATATGTAAAAAATATGCCAAGTGTCAGCAAACTTTGTACAAAATAATTGTCCATTAGTCTCTTCTGTATTAATAATTAAGTCTTGTAATACATGTATAATTAGAGAGGTTGCCTGCCTTGTTCGTGGCAGTGTGAAAGTCCAACTTGAGAGCAGCAGGCCAGCGGTCAGGTAGGTGTCCCAAGGCCTCTCGTCACAACGTCAGTGGAAATATTGAGGGTGGCACACTGTAGGATCTGGAAAGGAGGTTTGCATTGTGGATGAAGTCATCTATCTGCTCAGGATTTTCTGGAAAACAGGTTGCCGTGAGCAGGCATCATATTGTTAGGCCTACGTGACAAGTACACAGGGGACCCTTAGATTTTCATATTTCATTGTGTTATAAATCTTCCTAGTACAGTTTTTAAAAGAAAAAAATTAAGTTCTACAATAAAAATGTTTGCTGCACTTTGAAGCTTTCAGTGTAGTAAGCTCGAGGTGGGTGGTGGTCCAGCATGGCACCCTCTTCCAGGGTGGAGGTCGCTCAGCTTCACCGTCTGTGTTTCCACAGCGGATGCACTGAGGTGGGCTCTGGAAGGCAAACATAAGGACTGATTTTTGCAAACTCACATCATAGCCCGTTCTCTTTAGCTTCAAATTCACTAATGGCTTATGCTCATGTTCTCGGAATGGTGTATTTTTCCTTCTTCCAACTCCCTCCTTCTGCTCCCTTGCAAACTTTTCCTTAGAGGCTAGAGAAGGGACAAGCAGAGATAAAAGCATGTGGCTGTGATTCCCTGCTGATAGGAAGGTGAATATTCACGGGCGTCTCATGGAGCCTCCCAGAAGCAGTGAAACCAGGCTGGTATAACAGGAAGCAACACCACCCAGGCCAAGTGCCTCCTGCCTTGGTGCCGCTTCCCAAGGCCAATTTCCCCTTTCCCACTTTTGTCTTCCACTGCAGAGACAGGGAGAGGACAGAGAATCAGAGCAAGGGGTCAAGATTACCATTTATTTCATTGTGAGTTGGGGGTGTTAATGCTGATATATATTGGCTTATCAAAATAATATCTTAAGCTTGTAGGAATTTTGCAAGCCACTTGTTAGTCATTTAAAAACTAAGTTATAGGGCTGGAGAGAAGGTTTAGCAGTTAAGAACTGTCTTAGGTACGGTTTCATTGCTGTGAAGAGACACCATGACCATAGCAACACTTATAAAGGAAAACATTTAATTGAGGCTGGCTTACAGTTTCAGAGATTTAGTCCTCTGAATGATCATGGTGGGAAGCATGGTAGCATGCAGCAGACATGGTGCTGGAGAAGGAGCTGAGAATTCTACAACTTGATCCAAAAGCAACAGAAAGAGACTGTCCCACGGCGCGTGGCTTGAGCATATTAGACCTCAAGCCCACCCTCACTCACTCACAGTGACACTCCCTATGAGCCAGGCATTCAAACATGTGGGTCTATGGGGGACCCATTCCCCTACAAGAATGCTGGCTGCTCTTCCAGAGGACCCAGGTTCAGTTCCCTGCACCCACATGGTAGCTCACAACCATTCCTAATTCCAGTTCCAAGGGATTTATTCCCTGCCACAGGGCCCTTATAGGGTGATCACCACATAAGGGGGTCTCAGGGAAAAGGTGAGTGCGCTGCCCACCTGACTCTCCAGCCTTCACTCCAAAGACAAACAGCCGCTACAGGTGTGATGTCTAAGCATTTCCTGTTTCCTTCCCTGGCTTATATACAGAACCAAATGGGTGTTTCCACATGAGGCTATGTGGGCCAATCACATTAAAGGTCATCCTATTGCATCACCTAGCACAAGCTTGGTAACATGGTGATCATGTACTGATCATGAGTATGGAAGTCTTGCTCACCCAATCAGCTATACCCACAATCAGGCTTCATCTCCTCCCAGGCATCTTCTGGCCAGCAACATCTTAGATATCTCCCACAAGTTACTTTCATTTTCCCAACCACAAGGCATTTCTTATAAGCCTCCAATTCCCCCTTCTGACCTTGGGCACATGGTGTACAGACAAAACAACCATACACATAAAATTAAAAAACTAGGAAAACTAAGTTATAAAAATTTATAAACCATTAAAAGTAGTACACATTCATCACTTCCCGGTTTTACTGTAATTTGCAACTATCTGTGCTCTTGAGAATCTTTGCATCTGGGGCTGAGGAGATAAATCAGTCAAGTTTGAGCATAAAGAGAGGAGGAATCAGATCCCAGCCGTACACTGCATGCCTGTAAGCCCAGTACTAGGGAGGTGGAGGCAGGACCCTAGGGTCTTACTGTCCAGCTGTTGCCGATGAGTAAGCAAGCTCCAGGTTTAGTGGGAGAGCTTGAGGTGGAAAGGGATGGAAGACACTTAACATGGACCTCTTGCCTCTGTGAGGTGCATGTGCACACATAGGCAGGCACACATGAACATACACATGCATACAGTACACACAGGATCTAATGCCCAGTGTTTCTGCAGAGTTGAGGTATTATATAAGGCTGATGTCTTTATTATATGTACATCTCTACTGCTCTTTTATTAGTGGTTTGAAGTTAGCCTTAGTGGGAATATTACACTATAGAATATAGCAGAGTCTACAAAGTCAGGCCTTTTGCTTTTTCAGAAGATTGTTAAATATCTGCAGCAAACCATCGAGTGTGGTTATGATATTTTGGTTATATTCTTAGGGGGTCTACTTAAGATACATTGAAATAAGATATTAAACTGTGTCTAGAATGTGGTTCAGATGACCCAGAGAGGGTGGACATTCTGGCTATTTCATAGGCACACGCACATTGATGGGCATATGGGCTCTGGTATGTGCTCACTGTACTTTTGTGTGGGTTGGAATTTCCTATAATAAAAAGTTCAGAAATTAATTAAGGTTGCTACACTGAAAGCAAACAAGCTGCCTATACTCATGGTCAGGTCTATAGGATTCTGGCCCTGCACTTGTCTGACCCTTAAATCTTGTTAGCGAAGTTTCTTTAGTGTAAAACTCTCCTCAAATTTCGGAACCCTTATTTTGTAAATAGTTCATGCAGATTGTTGACTTTAGAGATCTGTTTCTGATTAAGTAAAATCACTATGTCGTTTATGGTACCCATGAAAGCAAAGGAACCTGAGAGAGGTCTTCCCAGAACTCTCCTTGCAGGGGAGAGATGAACACACTGGATCACAGTCCTGCCTGCAAGACCATTCTAACAAATAGGGGAACCGAGTCACGTTGCTGCTCGGTGGGATGCTTACAGCTACACGCCACCAACTGTGTGCCCTTTAGGTTTATTTTCAGTCTAGCTAATTTGAGCCATCACTCACAAAAGGAGAGCATTTAACTGCTCGGTCTTACACACCTCCCCAACGCTGCTTTACTCATATGCTGCATGTGCTTGGAATTACTGGCCTGTGGATTAAATCAGTCCTAATTTAATGACTTAAAAAGTTGTGGCCTATATTTTGTGCTGTCTACATTTCACAAAACAAACATCACAATATTTTTTCTAACATGTATTGAGGTATCAAATGGAAAAGTTGTAACATCAATTACTTAAATAAAATACATCTCTTTGTAAGATTGGAGTTTTCATGTCATTTCCAATATGAATTTGGAGTATAATAATTTCTTCCTGGGTTTGATTATGTAGTGATTCATACAAACATAATATAGTTGACAGAAAAAGATTACGCTGAGTAATGAATGCAGCTGGTCATTCTGATTATCCCATCAACCAGGGCAGTGAGGAATTGGTGAGCTTTGTGATGGGGACAAGAAAGAACGCCTTGAAGAGAAAGTGGACTGTAGTATCTACCTTCAGTGTTCAGTTACGCAGCTGGCTGCTCCGTGGAGAAAGATGGGCTTAGATCATCCACCAGGTTTAATGATCAAAACAAAAGTTTCAAACAATGAAAACAACAGATGTCAAACTCAGGTACCTGGGGTAAAATACCAAAAGGAAATGTGAACTAGAGCACGTGCTACCAACAGGAAGCGAGAGGAGGAAACCAGAAACCAGAACAGCATGTGCGAATCGCTATCACATCTCTAGTCAGAGAGAGGAGTCTTCTGGAGAGCCTCCATCAGTTCCAAAAGGAGTTTCTTTAGGGCTTGCAGGTAGACGGCACAGTTAAAAATCGAATTGAATCGTGGAGATTGTGACAGGATTCCCAAAGAGAAGATCATATTTAGTTCTTCAAGTAGAATGGGCACAGGGCTGTGATTTATCCCACCAGATATTTAGTGTCGGGGCTTGGTGGTGGGAAACTCAGGGATTCCACAGAAAGAATCCATCCTCCTGGGGCATTCCCTCTAGCAGATGGAGACAGACTCCTGGCAGAATAAATAGCCGTCATGTGTACAAATCACAGGTAAATTCTGTGCAGCTAAAGAAAACAAACACAGTTCTTCAAAATTCCATTGCCCAAGGATATGGTCTCTGGCTCTCAGAGCTATCAGTGGGAGGACATTGATAACAGCACAGAAAAACCCTCTCCTAAAATTCTTATTTCTCTTGATGTTGATGTACTAAGTGGTCGCTATCTCTATGACCACGAATTTAGGACACAAGTCAGTTTTTCAGACTGCATAAAATAAAAAGTGTCCCCTTGCAGGGTTTGTTGGCCGTTCATAATCAGGAAGGCTGCGGGTGCCTGCAGTGGGTCCCTGGCATCAGAAACAAGTCTTGATTACTTTTGGTCCTGTGTTTCTCCAGTAGGGCAGCCAGGTGCTTTGTAGATCTCCCCCCCGCCCCGTGTGTGTGTGTGTGTGTGTGTGTGTGTGTGTGTATGTGTGTGTGTGTGTGATTCTATAACATATTTGTTTGGAATTGTGGGAGTTGTTAGTTCTTTCAGACAGGGTCTTACTGTGTAGTCCAGGCTAGCCTGGAGCCCATAATTTCCCTGCATGGATTTCCCACCTACTGGAATTACATATGTGTACCACAATAGCAATAAGCCAACTTTGTCTTATTCTTCTAAGTTGTCATAAATAAAATTAAGTTGCTGTCTTTAAATGGAATCTTTAGAGAACAGTTTTATAAATGAATTATTTATAGAGGAGGCCACATTTGTTTTTGTTTTTGTTTTTTTTTTTTTTTCAATATACTTTTTGCACATTACCAAGTTCAGGACTTTATATCCAACATTCCAGAGCCTTTAGTAGAATTGAGCAGCCTAACACACACACACAGACACACACACACTCACAAACACACACACAATCACAGTTGTCTGGGGCTCCGTTTGGCTTTTCAATCTGCCCGTTAATACTCTGTATCTTTAATGTCCACAAGCTCTATAAACTTTGCCGTTTGTTGCTGCTGTATACAGCTCAAGCAACCATAGCCCTCCTCCTCCACTACTGTCCCTGTAGCCCAAACCAGGCTTGCCATTTGTCCTTGTGTCCTGGCTCTTTAATGGCTGGGTGAATGTCTGTAAAACCTCAGTTTGTTCCCATCAGGGAAGCGTAGTAAATGTGGGGATAGTGGGTTCACTGTAATCTCTTTGCTCTGAGACCCAGATCAGTTTAATCACCCTTTCTTAGTTATCTCATGGACCACCAGCCTGTCTGCTGTCTTTTTGTGTGTACATTTCCCTCTTGAGCAATATTCTTTTAGTACTTTTCGGTTAAAAACTAGGTATGCCCGACTGTAAGGCAAAAACCCCTCAGCTATGCTAATTACTCCCAGTGTGACATGAAACAGCAGGCCGCTCAGAGACTCGCACTTTAGACAAAGCCATTCCCGGCCCACCTTCCCTCTTTGTCCCTCCTAAGTCCCACCATTTCTTTCTTTCTCATCAATTTCTCCTGTTCCAGATCCTTATACCATTTCAGGACTATGTACCTCATCTGTAGTACCTGTAGGGTACTTCCTGGTCCCCTTGCCCTCTTTTCTTCACCTCTGACCAAAGTATTTTTCGTACTTCCAATATTTCTTTTTTTTTTTTAAGATTTATTTATTTATTATGTGTACAGTGTTCTGTCTGCATGTACATCTGCAGGCCAGAAGAGGGCACCAGATTTCACTGTGGATGGTTGTTAGCCACCATGTGGTTGCTGGGAATTGAACTCAGGACCTCTGGAAGAGCAGTCAGTGCTCTTAACCTCTGAGCCATCTCTCCAGCCCGCTTCCAATATTTCTTAAAATGCTATTTCATTCTTTCAGATGCCATGGTTATCTTTTCTAAGTTAACCAGAGAAGCTCCTAAATGGTTGTGCTTGGAATTTGGCAAGGTGGCTTAAATCTGTAATCCCAGCCCCTGGGAGATGGATGCAGAAAAGTCAGAAGTTCAAGGTTGGCTTTGGCTACCTAGTGAACTTTGGGCCAGGTTGGGCCACATGAGACCCGTATCAAGACAAGGCAGAACCCAGCACAAAACTATATTCAGTACTTGGTGTCCAAGTAGGTTTCTTCCCTAGCCACAGGTCTTCGTTATGTCTTCCTTCATAGTTAGGGATCAAACCCCAGGGCCATATGGGTGTCAGGCAAGCACTCTGTCACCAATGGTCTCCAGCTGAGATTCTTAAAGTCAAGGATATGGTTTACATAACTCCTTAAGAAAAGACTGCTCTGCATACTTAGAAGCATTCCATGTTCAGAATTAGCCATCCTTGCCTTATCTGTTTCTCTTCCCATCTTCTCTTAGTTTTTTAAGTGCTGGAAGGGGAGACACAAGATCAGTGTGCTTCCTTGTCCCCTTCAACCCATAATTCAGCAAATGCTCAGCAAATTATCCCTGTCAAAAGAATTGAAGCAAGATAACTCTGAAATATGAGGCTCTAAAATTAAAATATAATCTTTGATAGAGGGAGGGGAGGAAGCCACAGAGATAGGACACGGTGCCTAGAGGAAAGGTGGTCGGTCTAAAGGGCTGGTCTCTTCCCTTTAAAAGTGTGTGTGTGTGTGTGTGTGTGTGTGTACATGCGGGGGCAGAGGATAGCTTTCAGGAGTTGTTTTTCCCTTCTGCCATGTGAGACCCAGGGATTGAACTCAGGTCCTCAGGCTTGGTAGCAGGCACCTCTACACACTGAGCCCTCTCACCTGCCACTGGCCACTGGCCTCCTTCAGTGTGTCACTCTTTCCATGTCTAGGGATGAAATGTTTCAATTAAAGCTTTACTCAGGCTCTTTAATCTCCCTTAACACGGTGGGCAGTAGAACTGACTTCATTTCTTAGGAGTGACTGTGCCATGGCAGAATAGGCCAACGGGTGTGTTTACTGAACACACACCATGGGGTTTGCATAGTTCATACGTGTTTGTGCTCATATACATGCACACTCAAATTGATTTGTTGCCACTGCTAATTTCATTCAAGTGTCTCCCTCGTTTAATATTCATATTTGTAACAGCAGTGGGCTTGCTTTGTGGAGTGACACTCATGTTTCCTTTCCTTTGCAATGACTGGTAGGGGCTAAGGTTGTGGGTCATTGAGGGTCTAACTTACATGGGTCGCTAAGGAATGTTTGTTCGTGAAAGTGTTGCACTTCATGTAATTAAACTTACTCAATCCTGCTTAAAGTGAGAAGAAAATAAATCAGTGAGTGAGAATTCCTTTGAATCTTCCTGGCCATCTTGTACACCCAGTCTCCTAGAAATAAGCAGCCTGATTGTAGAACCTAAGAAGTGACCATGCTTTGTAGTATTCACGTCAGAAGCGAAGCCAACAGGGGCGAGTTTTGTTTAACAGTACCGTGCACAACAGAATCAATCACACTTTAATCCTTTCTATGCCCGAGTGATTGCTTAGGAAGTTTATACTTTAAGTAGAAAAAAAGATCCGATAGGATCCGCAGCAGAACAGTTCAGAGAAATGAGATCTGTTATGTAAGAAGCAAGCCAGTCATTACAGAGCGCCATTGTTTTTATGAGTACATTTATTAGCATGGAAAGGGTACCTGCACCCTGCTCTCCTCTCCGAGGGCCTGGGTGAGGCACTCACGGTTCAGGCTGGTCAGTCCCCTTACAGGAAAATGCATTTGCATAAAAGATTAGATCAGTTGCCTGACAACAAACTGAAGACCTAGCTCTTGAAATCCCTCCTAGTGTGGCTCTGATTAAATTGGTGTTGCCAGGGGAATCGACTTTTAAATGAAGTTTTCATAGCACTCCAACTAATTCCAAAGTGCCTTTTGCTGCCCTCCGCTTTCACAGGTTCACCATATTTGTTTTCACTTCCTGCTTTCCCCACCCAGCCTGTTCCTGGGAAATATTTAAATAACATAGTTAGGACAGAAAAATGTCGCTGCCAAGTAGAAGAACGAGTTTTAGTTTGATTTAGATTTAGTTCATGCTGTCACGGTTTTATTTACAGTAGTCTTCAAATTTTGCGCATGAAGAGTTTTATTATAGTGTTGTTATACATGTATACATGTAGACCACAATAGTTTGTTCTTAACTCATTCCCCTGCCATACTGCCACATGATAATGCCCATGTCACGTAAGTCTTCTGTGACCTCCTCTTGATGGTCCTTCCTCCCCATTTGGTGATTTTTATACAATGACATTTCCTAATGCCTAGACTTGTAAGTCAATTGCTTAAATCTCTCTCTCTCTCTCTCTCTCTCTCTCTCTCATGTATGTGTATGTGTGTGTGTGTGTGTGTGTGTGTAAGTCCACACCCACAGAGGCTAGTGTCTGGTGTTTTCTTCAATTGCTGTTCACTTTATTTTTTGAGATAGGCTCTTTCAATGAACCTAGAACCCACTGATTGCCTAGACTGACTGGCCAGAAAACCCCAAGGTTCTATCTCTGTCAGCACGTGGATTACAGGCCAGTCACTGTTTCTGGGTTTTTGTTTTATGTGGGGATTTTTGTTGTCATTGTTTCTGTTTTGGGTTTTTTTGTTTGTTTGTTTGTTTTTGTTTTTTTGTAGATACTAAGGAGCAAAACTCTTCATGCATGCCTGGTGGGCTCTTTACTGGAGGAGCTATGCCACAACCACAGTTGTTTAAACTCAAAAAAAAAAATGCTCACTTGGCAATGAAATTAATTAATTTTCTTATGGTGATGTCATCCCTTCTACAAAACTGACTAGGCACCAGTTGTGAACAAATGAAACGTTGGTCCATAATTATCGTAATTGTCATTTGATTTTCAGCTGATTTGATTGCAGGGTGAGTGACATAATGCCTAATTTTTCCAATGATCCAACAGCCCGGTATCTTAAGGTGGTAATTTGTTTATCAGATGCTCTCAAACCCTTTTGTGTGTGTTTTAAATGAATATTTGTGCATGAACTATTTGGATAAGTGATATTTGTATGGTAAAATACTTAATTCTACTGAAGTATTCAGGTACCTTCTGGTCTAAAATACCACTTACCAATTTCATGTCTCTTAAAAAACAAAACAGTTCAGACCTTCAGGAAAATCTTGCTTCCTCAAAATCTCATTGCTTTGTCTAGTTAGTTGCATTACTTGCCAGGCTAATCTGGAAATTTGATTTTTTTTCTACTTGGGATTTTAATTGTGAAGTCCATTTATGTTTTGCTTCTGAAGGATCAGATATATAGCCTAACATAAAATCAGGCTTCCCGCTCTCAGTGTCAGGGTTTTACCAACAAATGTTTTCAAATTAATATCCCTGAGATGTAATATGTTCTCTGCGATAGTTTTCCATGATTCTGTTGCTCAATGGCTTTTACTACATGTAGGATCCATTCTAAATTCTTTTCTCCTCCCCCCCGGACAGTAATTACTCAGATATCTGTTATGCTCGGGGCTTGGATTGCATTCTGGAAATGTAATATCTCGACATGTGGGGCTTTATTTAATATTTGGCAGTAATCTCCTTTCCATCTGTATCTACCATGTCTGTCTGAAGACTTCCTATCCTGTCTGCTAACTCCCCAACTCACCTTAACTTTCTGTTTGGGTCGTTTATGATGTGTACCCCAGTCCTCATGCTGTGCCCCCCAGTCCTTCATGCTGTGCCCCCCAGTCCTCCATGCTCTGCCCCCCAGTCCTCCATGCTCTGCCCCCCAGTCCTCCATGCTCTGCCCCCCAGTCCTTCATGCTGTGCCCCCCAGTCCTCCATGCTGTGCCCCCCAGTCCTCCATGCTGTGCCCCCCAGTCCTCCATGCTGTGCCCCCCAGTCCTCATGCTGTGCCCCCCAGTCCTTCAAGGTGTGCCCCCCAGTCCTCCATGCTGTTCCCCCCAGTCCTCCATGCTGTGCCCCCCAGTCCTCCATGCTGTGCCCCCCAGTCCTTCATGGTGTGCCCCCCAGTCCTCCATGCTCTGCCCCCCAGTTCTCCATGCTCTGCCCCCCAGTCCTTCATGCTGTGCCCCTCAGTCCTCCATGGTGTGTCCCTCCAGTCCTTCATGCTGTGCCCCCCAGTCCTTCATGGTGTGCCCCCCAGTTCTCCATGCTCTGCCCCCCAGTCCTTCATGCTGTGC
>CAJQZJ010033983.1:2882096-2915204 GCA_907164525.1 Lophiomys imhausi | reverse complement strand
AACAATACCTTTAAGAAGCGTTACCCTTAATTTTGTATCAATATACAAAGATCAATACCAATGTGGCCAAATATAATCTTAATTTTGTATCAATATACAAAGATCAGTACTGATGTAGCCCAATACAATCTTAATTTTACATTAATATACTAGGGTCAATACCATTGTGGCCAAATATAATCTTAATTTTGTATCAATATACAAAGATCAATACCGATGTAGCCCTATACAATCTTAAATTTGCATTAATATACAATGATCAATACCAATTTAGCCAAATATAATATTAATTTTGTATCAGTATACAAAGGTATAAAGCTATATTCAATAATCTGTCCTTTTTTCTTGTTCTTTCCTATACTATGTCTATGTCCCATTTTTCTCAAGTCTGTTCACTCCTATATAGGAGAGAAAGGAGGATACAGAAAAGCAAAAGAGAGAAGTCCCTGGGTCTAACCTCCAAAACCCATTTAACAAGACCATTTAACAGCTTGTAGTCTTTTCCCCTAAATAACAAAATTTTCTATTATCTATCAAATAACCAAAGGGGAAGAACACCCTCCCCACCTTCTGGGGATGGGACGTTGTTCTCTTAAAATGACTTCCTGCTGATTTGGGACGTAGTAAACCTGTTTGGGGCCCAAATAAGAATGGAAAAATGGTTAAAAATGTTAATAGAGTCATTTGATGTTCAGTCCCTTTGTGCTCAGCTATTTAGATGTCCTACGAAGTTCATAGACAGAAGCTGATCTTCAGAACTTCACTGAAGATCTGGCTGGAGTATTCTGTGGAGCTGAACGATCTTAGCAATTTTGAGTTGTTGTGGTTATAGACTTTTGAGGAAACTGCTATTGAAGAAGTCTGCAAGGCTGGATCATCTGGGTCACTCGTCTTCTTTGGTGTCTGATCGTACCACAGTTTTTTTATCCATTCCTCATTTGAGGGACATCTGGGTTGTTTCCAGTTTCTAGCTATTTACAAATAAGACTGCTATGAACATAGATGAGGATATATCCTTGTGGTTTGGTGAGGAATCATTTGGGTGGATACCCAGAAGTGGTATGGCTGGGGGCTGGAGAGATGGCTCAGAGGTTAAGAACATTTGGCTGCCCTTCCAGAGGTCCTGAGTTCAGCTCCCAGCAACCACATGGTGGCTCATGGCCATCTGTGATGAGATCTGGCGCCCTCTTCTGGTGTGCAGGCATACATGCTTCAATACAGAGCATTGTATATATGATAAACGGATGAATTTTTTAAAAAAGGAAAAAAACCATCTTTACATAATATAAACAGTAATAAACTATTTTATAGATTAGAAAGTTGACACTTAACTTATGGCCCAGCCAGTGGAAATGGATGTCAGTATGCCACCTTATCCAGTCTGCTATCTCCCTTCTGCTTACTAAATGTTCTTCAATATTTTTAGATGAAGAAACAGGTGTGTGATACTCCTTTATCAAGCCACGCAGAAAGAAAGTCCTTATTGAAATGCATGCATGGTGCTAAGCTACCTTAACTGTGTCTTAGTAGATAGGCCAGGAAGCGAAGCCATATATACATATTCATTTAAATGACAGTTCAATGTGGGTTATACTCCTTGTTATTAGAAGAGAGGGTAAGTGTTTCTTTCTCAGTGTGAGGTTGTGTGGGAATGCAGAGTAGCCTGCATTCTTGCTCTGGCTAGCTATTATGTCCATCTTTATTACTTAACATGCAGGCAGGAAGGACGAGGACACTCCTACTGTTTTGTTGTACGAGATGAAATACTGAGCCTTGGCCAGGAAGAGCCATGCAGATCTCATTTGTAAAGTGTCTCCTATTTTTTTCTAAGAGTTGTGTTATAGATTGCTGAGGGACAAATGCCGAATTCTATGTAGAGCTCTCTCTTACAGCGCTTTTGGGGAGACCATGCGGCAGATGTTCTCAGAGCTGGTATGAATTCTGAGTTCATTTTTGAACTTGATTGGACAAGTTTCTGAGTTTCTCCAATCTTTATTCTAGCGGTTTAAATGAGGAATGTCCTCTATGGTCTCAAGCATTTGAACACTTGGCCCACAGAAGTTCAGGAGGTACAGCTTCGGTGGAGAAACTTTGTCCCTGGAGATGGTTGAGAGCTTAAAGCCTCAGCTATTTGGAGTTTGCTCTCTTTGCATCCTGCTTACCATAAAGCACGTGAGCCTTAAGCATCTTCTTCTGCTGCCATTCTTCCCTACCACGATGGACTCTTGACTGTACCATCTGGAATCATAGGCCCAAATAAAATCTTTCTTCTTTAAGTTGCCTCTGTCATGGTATTTTATTATAGAAACAGAAAGGTAACAGACTCTGCTTTGTCACCTATGGAGTTCACTGTTGTAAATACTTACCTGTGCCTGCCATCTTCCAGCACCCCCTGCCACGCAGCAGGTAACTGTTGAGACTGCTATAGTTAGGCCTTGTCCTGTGCCCTGAACTTTAGTTCTAACACCTCAAAGGCCAAGTGTCCAAGGATGTCAACAGATATTTGTGATGCAGCTTAACAGCAGTATAATATCAGTGAACTATGGTGTGACTGCTGATTTGGGGAAGTTGGGTACTGGTGTTCATTCCAAATATCTTTTGTGGCTGGAAATAATAGCTCAGTTGGTAGGATGCTTGGCTGGCATCCATGACAACCCTGGGTTGCATCCTCAGCATCCAATACACTTGATGATACACACCTATAATCCTAGCCCTCAGAGGTGGGGGCAGGAAGATCAGGAGTTAACGTCAACCTTGACTACGTATTAAGATTGAGGCCCTTGTGATTATATGAGACCCTGTCTCAAAACCAAACAGAAGTGTGTAACTTTGTGTTTTGTGGTTATTTATCCATAGGGGAACACTAAGCCTTTGTATTGTCACCTTAAACTCAACACTAGGCCCATTCCAATTCATGACATTTGATGGTTGGCATTCCTTCCAGAGTGTACTGTGGCAGGCACAGTCTTCCTCTCAGTGACCATAGCAGAAGTAATTTTCTCTCACAGACTAAAACTTTCCTGAGGACATGTGACATTGTCAGCTTAATCTTAACTCACAGGTTTGTCAAATTATGGTGTTTAGGAACAAAGAGTGTTTGCAGGCCCTGAGAAGACAAGAAAAGTTCCTAACTCCTGACCCCCAGAATGTCTGGTCTTAGAGGAAGAAGACAAGCTAAGAATTGAGCATAGTTTAGCATGATAGACAACATTCTGGTTCGAGTGACAGTATGTTCTGATTTATCTCAGCACTTCTTTTCTTGTATCATAAGGCCAAATTGTACAAAAGTATAATTATGAAGTCCTGATTTGTAAGATGTTAAGGTCACTTAGGAATGCAATGGCATTTATACTGATTCAAAATGACCTGCGGTCATTATAATGCAGCCAGCCCTGCTGAGCTTGACAGGCGGTTCTGCACTCAGACTCTGAGATGTCATGTTTAGTGGGTAACTTGGCAAGTGTGCTTCCTGCAGGGTGAGGCTCTGCGGGGTGATGGAAACGCCCCGGGGCCTGTCATGGCCTCCCCCTTCCTTTCTCTGCTTCACGCATTGACTGTGTACCCAACCTCTGCTCTATGTCTTTCTGAGAGTTGAGCCTTCTCCATACTCTTGGTTTCTCACTGGGTAATGAAATCCGGTATGGTCTGGTGTCATGTAGTCACCCCTTGATGATTTTCTAAATGCTCCTTCCTGTGCAGTCAGCCCAGGCATGGGGCCACACGAGGTGGCCTAAGCACTTGTCACTCAGGCAGACTAACTTCAGTGCCACTTCAGACTGTTCTTCCATATTTCTTCACATTTAAATTTTTATTTTATTATTTTATATGTCTGAGTGTTTTGCCTGTATGTCATGTGTGTACAGAGGCTAGAAGAGGACATCTGATCCCCTGGAAGTGGAATTATAGTTATGAATCATGATGTGTGTTATGGGAATTGAACCTAGGTCCTCTGGAAAAGCTGTTGGTGTTTTTAACCACTGTATCCTTTCTGAAGCTCCATCACAGCATTTTAAGAGGAACCAAGAGCTGAATGGGAACAATCTACCAAAAAGACCCATCTAACTCCCCGTTCTGTCATTTCTCAGAATCTCAACTGACCAGAAGGAAATCACAGCCATTTTCCGTATCTTCCTTGCAGGTTCTATCAGTAGCCCTTCATGTAGCCATTGAAAATACTCTGGGATAGATTCCTGGGATACAGATAAATAAGAGACTTAATTGTAATCACTCCACAAGGAAACTGAGGCATTAGCTTAACATGGGCCATAAAGCAGTGTGAAAGAAATATTTGTGCATCTCAGGAAGACACAATAGAGCCAGGAAGTTAATAATCAATGCGGTCAGTGCAACTTGCAGACATGGCACCACAGGATGTAAAGGCAGGACAGGTGATAGGATATGGAGCACGCTGGCTCTCACTCAGAGAGCCAGCTGCCTCTGCCTTCCGAGTGCTGGGATTAAAAAGTGTGTCACCACGTTCATCTGGAATGTCCCTTTTTAAGCCTTTGCTTTGGAACCTATCAAGTCAGTGATGCAGGAGTCTGAATTTACATAATCAACCCTAAAATATCGATTGCACAAGATAGAATATGGTGCTGTGATTCCTGGCAGTGCTGTAATGCAGTGTGCATAGTGATGTCGTAGGATTGTTTTAGGTCCATGGAGATTGTGAGCTCTGGGCTGGGATGTACCTCAGTGATAGAGCACTCGTCTAGCGTGGTCACAGCCTTGGGTTTGACCCTGTCATTACAAAAAAAGTAAAAGAGAGGTTCTTGATTTTTTGCTCCATCCTTCACCTCACAGTTTGTTTTTGCACCTGTCACTTCAAGACAGATTCAAACATGTGAAAGCCTGTGTTTGGATCCCAAAAGCTGCTCTGTGCTCTACCACACAGGAGTGTGCTGTCAGTGTCTGCCCTCCCTGCTGACTAGAGCAAGGAGAGCGTCCAGACTCCTTCCCTTCAGTCACAGCCTTGGGAACTTTTGCTTCTCTATCAGAAAGCTGACCCTCAATTCTCAGTCACTTG
This sequence comes from Lophiomys imhausi, assembly GCA_907164525.1. Taxonomy (NCBI): domain Eukaryota; kingdom Metazoa; phylum Chordata; class Mammalia; order Rodentia; family Muridae; genus Lophiomys; species Lophiomys imhausi. The sequence continues at coordinate 2,910,178 of CAJQZJ010033983.1, read as the reverse complement.
GGAGAATGAGGATTTTCTTCTTTGTCCCTTAAAAGGAATTTCTGAGCTGGGCTTTTGGAGGGAGAGAATGTGTCTCAGCTCCCTAGTCTCTACATCTGCCAGAGTCCATCCTTAGGCTGTCACGGGGCTGAGTTTTTAAGTTCAAATACACATGTGTGTGTGTGTCCTGCCTCTGCCCGGGAGTGGTATAGATGAGGCTGGTTTGGTAACTCATTAGCATAGCGAGCTGGATCACAGAGACACAACCGCCTGTTTCTGCAGCTGGCCTGTCAGAATTACTGTGACAGTCTTTGTCCCCATTTTATCCTGCCTAAAGTGCATGATTTGTTCTATTCTAAGCAGCATTGCCATTTAGGATTTTCAAGCTTCATTCTTCCAGTTCGGTACTTTTGTGTTCTGCTGAGGAGGAAAAAAAAGAGGATAACTTTGGCTACAGTTTCTAAAATTAGTCTGTATGATTGGCTTAGCCTGGATAAAGAAGCCGAGCCTCACCGGGCTGTTGCTTTTAGTTGGCAACAGTGGCTTCAGCCTAAGATGACAAGTAGTCCTTATGAGGGCTTCCATCGAGTTCTATGTCTATTTCTTTCAACAAGTTGCGGCTCTGGTTTTGGTGAATCTGAATAGAGAAGAGGATGAGGGTTGTTAACCATTGACATGGTGGGTTGTTCAACCTGACTTTAAAGTAGGCAAAGTGGAGCAACAGCAGGACTCTTTTTCATGTGTGGGAATACTGAAGGGCTTTTTTTTTTAAATGTGGTTTCAATGATAATTCCTAATGTGTTCAAAAATCAACTGATCATTGGTGTAATATGGGTGTGGGATCATCGATTGGCATTACATATAAGAGACTAAATATTTCATTTAGTCCAAAGCTCTCATTTTAGAATTCTATACAAAAGAATTATGTGAACATGGCTGGAGAAATGGGCACAGTTCAACGGTAGAGTGTTGGTTTAGCGTGCACAGGGTTCTAGGTTCAGTTGCCAAACGGAATAGAAGAAGGGGAGAGGGACCATATCAGCCTAGTTCAGAGATGTTTATCGCATTATTAGCAATAAACAGGGGGTGGCTTTCAAAATTGTGACACACTTATAATGCATTTATCAGAAATAATGCCTGGAGACTTTACAACATGAAAAAGCCCATAAGGTTCAAAAGGAAACCTTGAAATTATGCCATGGAATTTTACAGTGGCATCTCTGTACACTGCTGGCCAGGAGCAACAAAAAAACAAAACTCAATGCAGACAATGTCTCAGATATTTACTCCCCCCCCCCGCCCCGTGTTTCCCCTCCTTAATCATGGAACATAGATATTTTATTTGTAAAAGACAGAGATATACTATAGACATATACCTCAGATACAATGTTTTCATTCTGTTAGAAATCAACTGTTGGTATTTGTGCCTTGTGAATTTCTGTTGTGATGACCCTGTGCCTTGACTGCCCCCCCAGCCAACCTTTCACTGAGAGGTCAGAGGGCAACCTCTTGACTCATGCTTTTTACAAGTTGTATTTTATGTTTTCACAAAACTTTTAGTCATGTTGAAAGTTTGAGAACCATGTAAGGGGAAAATGATCTTGCAGTGCTACGATGCATAAAATATAACAATATGCTTATGATTTCTCTTCAGGAATTCCTCGGATCAGAACTAATTGTGGAGTTTCCGGTTGACCAGCATTCATCGGGTAAGTTGAACATTTCCACTTGTGAACACATGGCAAAGATTATTATAATTTAGTTGGTAGCTTAGGGCAAAATATAATACAGAAAAAGATTGTCATACTTACAGATGTTTTGAATAAAATCACTTTTATATTTTTAAACTGGTTAAACAGAAATTTAAATCTGTGTTATTTTAATTAAGATGTCATCCCCCCACCCTTTGTGGATTTTGTAAGCAGAATATGTATGTCTAATTGGTTCCCTTTTTATGGTTGGTTGTTTGCTTAACTACTAAAGATCAGTGGAATATAATAATCTATGAGAGATTTAGAGTCCATGCCTGCCTATTTAATTTGGGCATGCTATCCTTTTTGTTTTTCCATTGGTTGTTTGACTATGAAAGTCTCTTGTATGACAGGCTGATCTTGGACTCACTGTGTAGCCAAGAAAGGCCTTGAACTTCTGACCCTCCAGACTCCACCTTCCAAACGATGGGATTTCAGATATCACCATGAGCTTATGCCCTGTTGGGAATCAAACCTAGCTCTATGCACTCTGGGTAGACAATGTGCCAAGTGAGCTCCAAACTGAGCCCCCAAGATGAATTCGATCAACTCATCTGCCATGTTTCTATAAGATAACCACACCTTTCTTAAGTGAACAAGTCAGAAGTGAAAGCCCTGTATATGTTTGCTTCCAGCAAACAAGGATCCTCTTTCATAATTATGGAAGATTTGCCTTAAGTTAGCTCTGTGGCAGAGCGTGTGACATTAACATGCTGGGAGGTGAAGTTACTCTTTGAGTTCTGTAGCTTGTGAATACAGTCAGTCTTAAAAATGTCACCCATCTCTGAGCACATGGTTGAAGAGACACAGTTGTAAGGCAGTGAGCATGTCACTACATTCTGAGAACTCTTTTTTAGACAGGAATAAAAATCCAGTGGTGTGTGTTTGTGTGTGTGTGTGTGTGTGTGTGTGTGTGTATGTGTGTGTTTCCATGCTGATCTGTTGAAACGACTGAGTCTTTAAAAGCTTCTAACAGATTTTACATTTGGTTGCTTCTGACCCTATGGCGGCCTCTCTATTGTTTCTGAGTTGTTTCACATCCAGACTTTCTCCCTTAGCTGCTGACTTGCTGTCATTCTCCTTGTCCCAGGCTCCTGGCTTTAGCCAAAGTGCATTCCTTTCTGATCCTCATACCTCCCAAGCTTAGGGTACCCTCTGTCTGGAATGATCTTCCTCAGTTAGAGTGGGTGACTGGCTGCCGACTATTTTAATCTCTCTTCTAGTGATTGTCTTCCAAACAAGCCATCCTTCTTGAGGTTTATAGTCTTTACAGTGCTTTTGATATTACATGTTTGTGTGCTTGGTTCTGTTTCTTCTCTTCATAGCCAGTAAAATATGTAAGGGCAGAGACCTCATCAGCTGAGGGTTGAACCTGGGGCCTTGTACATGCTGGGCAAACGTTCTTCCAGTGAGATTCCTTAATAACTCATTGTCTGTCTTGTGCACCTATATTTCCCTAAGACTGTTGGCACATTTGGAGTGTGAGCAGGCTAAACTCCCAGCTTTCTTTGGTGCTGCTGTTGAGGAATGTTCTGCCCATTCCCTTCCTGCATCTTGTTTACATTGGAGCCGCTCACAGACCTTACTAGGTCTGTCCCATTGTCCCACTCGTCTGACCACTACAAGGTCTGGAGAAGAGGCATACCACTTTCTGCTCTGCAATTAGCAGGATTGAAGTCCTGGGAGAACAGAGACAAGACTGCCCTTGCTCTGACTCTGACATGCCTCCTCTCCATAACTGAATACAAAAATGTTAATGTATACTGTCCATTAGACAAAGGATTTAAATGAGTGGCTGATTAAGTATTTTTTAGGTATAATAGTTTGTCTATCCCAGATCTAAAATCCTTCATGTTTTTATACTTTAAAAAGGATTGCAAATATTTCCTTGAGTATATTTGCAGCTTTGTGTTTCTAAGGAAGACTGTTAACAGTGTTTTCAAGCTCAGCCCTGGGCCATAACCCGGGTTGTTACCTTAGGTCTGTGGAGAAGATACTTAACTGTTCTGAATGTGTTTCCTTATTTATTATGTAAAGAGTGGACTGTGGCTTTTATAGTTCGTGTGACTGCTCTGTGAAGGGTAGACAGATGAAGTAGGCCTCACAGATATGAATCAAGTTCCTGGCAGGTGTTCACTGTTCTCTCTGTGGTAACCTGAAAGGGCAGTATGTGATTCACAAGAGACTATGGAGGTCATAGGTGTGGCTCCATTTTATTATGGCTTTCCTTACTGTGAGGTTTTGGGGAGTTTGTCAGGAAAATATTGTTTTAAATAATGAGAAGTAATGAAGACTTTGAGGTTGCCTTCTTACTTATACTATCTCTGTAAGAATTATCTCCCCACTACTGTCTTATACTTTCCAATAATATAGCTCAATGCCTGTCATTTAAAATGTATTTTAGAGTCCATGTGGTTGCACATAACTATCACCCCAGCATTCAGGAAACTGGGACAGGAGGATCATGAGACCCAGGTTAACCTGGGCTACATAACAAACCCCCATCTCAAAAACTTCAAGCCCGAAAACTAATGTGTTGTTTTAGATTCAAAGTGGATAATACAGTAGCCTATAGAAAGCATTGACAATTGATACTTCCAAAACAGACCATTCTCATCTAAATTTAATATATGATTCTGTATATTATTAAATACTTACATTCAATATAGGTATTTTGTAAAATTCTTGTAAAAACAGATTAAAGCAACATTCTCTTAACCTCCAAAACCAACTTAGAGCTAGCTGGGCATGGCAGAACACTTTAACAACAACACGAAGAAGGCAGAGGCAGGCCAGTCTCTGAGATCGAGGCCAACGTGGTCCACATAGTGAGTTCCAGGCCAGCCAAAGCTACATAATGAAACCCTGTCACAAAACAAACAAACAGACAAAACTGCCCTAGGCTCATTGGGATTTCAGGGTTGTGTTCATTCAGTAACTTTACTTATGTGTTTTGTATTCAATTTAATTTTATTTGTTCAGTACCTCTCTCCTGGGGCTTCCGGTAAGTAAAGTGGTTTTTATCTAGAACATTATTTATGATGGCTTAACTCATTATGGAATCACCAAGTGACCATTACCTGTCTTCATTTGCTTTTCCTGTTGTTGTCTGACTGACACCAGCTTCTTTCCCTGAAACTCTGACTCGTCTGCTCACCGACTGTTTTCTTCCCTGCCTTTCCTGACCTGACTACCCCTCACACCTAGACAATGCCTCTGTTCTGAACTCACCAGAGTAAAATGATTCAGCTCAAAGAATTATTTTCTGAGGCCCTATTCCTTCCCTGAACAGTCATGGCATATCCCAGTGGATTAAGACCCTGTTACTGTTTGGGGCTAACATCATTTCCAGGGGGAGCCTTAAATGACCTGAAACACTTCCTCAAAAATCAGCCCATCGATGGTCAGCTTAAAAGAACCACTTGGACATTGGGAGGCCCCAGCCAAAAGCCCAAGTTAGGGTCTGGGTCAGCTGTGGCCAAGTAGTCCTGTGACTGGGGCATGCTGGACTTAGAACCAGCCATCCCCACTGAGTCCCAACAGGCACCATGTGGAACAGAACCCGGCACAGGGGACAGAACCATAGAAACTAATGAAATGCTTATTTAGATCCTGAGATTTGGTATGGTCTTTGTTTTGTTTTCTTTGGGCAGAAATTGGTATCTTGAAGTGAGATCATAATGAAATGTGTAGTGCTGGCACAGTGCCCAGCTAACAAAGAAGACCTTTCAGCTCAGTGAAAATACACCTTCCTGCTGCCTGGGACCAGTAAGGAAGCTGTTACTGGAGGATGTAGAATGCTGTCCTCTTTTGAATAGACAGATACTTCAGCAAACCATCACCTACATGGAATGTAAGATGGAGCCAGATGAACTGCAGGAACTGCAGATTGGAGCCTGTAGGCAGGTTTCCAGCAGGGTACCAGGGGCTCCTTTTTTAGCCACAGTGATCTAAGTGTTGGGAGAGAAATGGATTAAGAAATGTTCAGGTTTTAAGCAAGCTATAGAAGAAATATTTCCAGGCTAAAATTGTCTGGGATCCTACATAAAATGATTTAAAATTCCTTGTTTCTGCACCTCATACACAAAGGCTTAAAAAAGAAATGACTTCAGGTCCCAACGTGGGCTCTAGGACCCCACTGTCAGGAGCACTTGGTTTCACAGTAAAAATAAAAGGGCTCCTGTGTAAGACCCTCAGTTGAAACTACAAAGTAACCTAAGGTAGTGCCCCTCCATCCTCTCAGCCAGACGTGATGTCCCATAGTGTCCTGGACTTGATTTACGTGACACAATCCTGGTCTTAAGCCTGAACTGTTTTTCACAGTGGGTGAAACTTTTGCAGGAGGGTTGATGTCTTAGGGTTTTGTTGCTGTGAAGAGCCATCGTGACCATTCATTCTGATAAATGAACACATTCTATTGGGGCTGGCTTACAGTTTCACAGGGTTAGTCCATTATCGTCATGATGGGAAGCATGGCAGCATGCAGGCAGACATGGTGCTAGGAAAGGAGCTGAGAGTTCTGCATCTTGATCTGCAGGCAGCAGCAGGAGACTGTTTGCTACACTGGGCACTGGGCGTTGAGCATGTAAGACCATAAAACCCGCCCCACAGTGAAATACTTCCTTCAACAAGGGCCTCCTGGTGCCACTCCCTATGGCTAAGCGTTCACACACATGAGTCTATGGGAGGCATTCCTGTGCAGACCACCACAGCTCATGTGCTTTGTGTGTAGAGAACACGGAAATCATTTATGCCCAGAAGACTGTTGGACCGTAGATGTGAGTTTATTGCTACAGAGAGGTGCAGCCTGCTTCCTCCCCCTTCTGGGCTAGCCTTGGGGCTTCCTCAGTAAGTGACTTCTTTGAGCAGAGGGCTGTGTAGGTTCAGGTGTTAGCACCAGCTGCCTTACTAGTGTATGCGGACATTTTGGGCTGGCCAAGACTGAAGAAAAAGACCCATAAGAATCTCAGTAAATCAGTCTTTGTGGGATTTGGGCCATCTGGATACAGAATAGAGAACAGTTAGCCAAAACCCTTGTACGCATCTGCTGAGCCTTTGCCCTGTGTCTGCTCAGGCCATCTCATGCGTGCTGTCATTCAACATGCCCTACACAAACATATGAATGTTCCCTCTGCATATTAAGATATCTTAGTGTGCTAAAACTGTAAGATCCTATAATGTCAGAGAATCAAAATCTAAATTCATTTGATTCATTTCTTTCTGAACTTCTGTCTGATCTTACTAGGTCATAATAAATTTTAATTCAGCTGGTTCTGTCCATAAACTTTCTGTACTACGACAAAACTCTTAGGATAATCAGTAACGAAATTCAGGGTCATGTTTCTGGAGGTTTCAGTCCCTGTTGGTGGCGCCACTGCTCTGGGCCTGTGATGACCCAGCATGGTAGGAGAATGTTGTGGAGGAAGAAGCCCTTGCTTTCAATTCTTTGCCTGAGACTGGAAACCCTGATCTTTGAAGAAGCATCAAGTTCTCAGCCTGTGATGCCTCTGAGCGCCGTCTGATCATTGCTTGTTTATTTTCATTAGTTATTTTGGAAATGATTTCAAAGTAAAAGAAGGACTACTGGGAAATCAAGATGCCTAACTTGAGTGTTGTTATTCCAGTCTTGGAGACCCTGGGATGAGGCTGTCGGATGAATTCATATTGCTTTGAAGAACTTTGATGACTTCTTAATGAGATTTAAAAGCTGAAGGAATGGGAGTGGGACCATAAAATCCATTCCTCTTCACATTATTTCTTTGAAGTGATTTATGTGTTAGAAATGGAGATCTCATTTGGACTCAATACTCCTCATTGTTTGCTAATATGTGGTCTGGAAGAGGTTGGGAGCACAAACACTGTGCTCACTGGCATAATGACTCTGAGACATCAATTAGAAAAACCAGCATCAGATACAGGAAGGCTCCAAACTTTCATCATCTGTAAGCCCTGATGAAGCATTTAAAGATAAAGTCTTACTTAGCTCAGTAGAAAATACTTAGCGGGAAATCTTTAGCCATGAACGAAAACACTTGAACCCTTGTTTCTGGGGCTATAATAGAACTCAGTTCTGATGCAGATGCCAGGCAAGGCGCTAAATAGCTTTTTCTCTAGCTCTTGAGAAAACTGAGACCGTAGCATAGTTAATTGGATTTACTGAGGTCATGTGATCTGGTGTGGACAAGGCTTACAGTCTGAGTTCCTGAGTTCCAGTTGCAATTGTTTTTCCCTGACAGTTTTGTTACACTGGGCAAGGTGAGTTCTTTGGTCTTGTTTTTCATGTTTATAACACATAAAGAAGAGGTCATGTTTATCTTGCTGCCTTGTTTTAGTATGAAAAGATTTGAAATAAATAAATGTATTTTGAATCCAGCCAATCAATGAGGATATTAACTGTAAAACACTTCTATTTGATTTTATTGATAAGAACTTTATCGAAGGAGTTTGATGATTTGCTGGATTAGCTGATTTGAGGAACATCTTACTAGCAGGCATCCAAACTTTTGACATTGAGATGTGATATCACCTACAAGTGTGTTGGGCCATATGCATAGATCATGTATTCACATATCCTGGCACGTGTGGGCAGCAGCTTAGTCATGCCTGGCCATGTTTTAAAAGGCAAATGGAGAAAGTTTACAGTTAATTTCCTGATGGAATAACTAAGTCAGAACCTGTACACTTGGGGTCGTAAGTGCATAACTGGGCAGTTAGTTCATCATAGTTTCACACAATTGCCACCAGTTGTAGGTTTATATCTCTTTCTGTGATGGAGAAAATGTCTGTAATATTTAAGAGAATTTGTTATCTAAGAAATATTGTGATGTTGAGCAGCGCGCTGGACATGATGCTTACCTAGCACAGTAGAATTTCCCAATAAATTATTTTCTGCAATGCAGTAGAAGACTATGAAAATAATGCATCAGACAGCTTTTTTTTTTTTTTTTTTTTTTTTTTTTGGTTTTTCGAGACAGGGTTTCTCTGTGTATCCTTGGCTGTCCTGGACTCACTTTGTAGACCAGGCTGGTCTCGAACTCACAAAGATCCGCCTGCCTCTGCCTCCCAAGTGCTGGGATTAAAGGCGTGCGCCACCACCGCCTGGCTCAGACAGCTTTTTTGTTTGATTGGTTTTGGGTGGGGTTTTTTTGTTGTTGTGGTTGTTGTTTTTGAGATAGGGTCTCTCTCTAAATATAGCCCTGGCTTGACATGGAACTTGCTGTAGACCAGGGTGGCCTCTAACTCACAGAGATCCACCTGCTTCTGCCACCATACCCAGCTTCAGACATCTTCTTTCATTTTCCGTGCTGGGGGATGAACAAGGGCCTCACAGAGGCTCAACCTGCATGCTCTACCCCGATCTATACCCTATTCCCCTGCCACCTTCATCTGGCTCCCTGCAGAGGTTAAATGGTCACACATTCAAGGTGCTTTCTTGCCTGCCAGACAGCCTGATTTTCTGTGGTGGCTGCTAAGTAATGCCACTGTGTGCATGGCGCTGTAAACCTGAAGGAAATGTCACACATACCCAATAACACCAGCGTAAGATTACTGCTAAACCATAGCATGAATGTAGTTTGAGGTTCACATCCTTTGCCGGGTTTTAAGTACCTAGTCATTTGTTAAAAGATGATATCTTCAGAGAAAATATAAACCATTACCAACCTTTCTCAAGAAGGTTCCATAAACACTAAAAAACCATTTCTGTGGTCAATTAAAATTACTGAAAGTTGTGGATGTAGCTCAATGGAGAGCGTGTGCTTAGCTTGTCCAAAGACCCTGTACTCGGGGTTTCCTAGCGTTGGATAAATGTTAGCGTTTCAGAATTTCCTTACAGCTCAGTCATCAATGTATATGCAGTTCAACTTTATATGTGATTAATATGTGACTAAAGCAGATGCTGAAGGTGGTTTTTATCAACTGCAAGATAAAATAGTATTAACATAAAGGCTGACCGTATCTAATGATACCACTTCAGGGAAATACAGCTATATTTCTGAGCCCTATGTGAAAACCAGGTTATTACCTTATGACTTTCTGATGAGCTTAGTAGGCTAAATTTTTGGAACACTATTAATTCTTATTTGAGCAGATACATGGCTTTAAGTTGGTATAGAAATTTCACGTTACAGTAAGCAGGCTGACAAATGCAGGTAAGGCCGATTGCATATGAGGCTGGACAAGAGATTAACATATGTAAAATATTTGGGAAAGTGTAAGTGTTATAGATAGTTTGTAAATATAGCACACTGAAATTTCAGCAGAAACTTCTCTACAATTGAAAGGAAGTCCAGGGAGTGGGTATAGTCTGGTGTGTATGGATGGGGTCCTGCCTCTAGAGTTTTCCAGGGCATGCCCTAGATAAGAGTGAACTGACCTGTGAAAATACCTTTGTGTGACCTTTGGTGGAAAGAGTCTCTGAAAACAGTATCTCCAAGATATTTTTGCTTTCTCACAGAATGAAGACAAACTCAGAGATGGTGTGTCTAAGAAACTTCAAAAGGTGTAGACCTCCTGATTGAAGCAGAGTTGATCTGATTCATTTTCTCTTCCTCGTAAGTATAAACATGTGCACTCCTGGCTAGGTCGGTGTTGCTGTGCAGTCTTTGTTGAGCAATCCGTACTCCTGTCTACTCCTCTTATCACTGCTTGGGCTGTTATTTCTCCCCAGTGTCAGTCTGGGATATTAAATGAATAGAACTCTCAAGAACTGCAGGAAATGAGTAAGACACTCAGGCTGGAAAAGCCCTTAGAGATTTGATTCACTCTTATGTTCCATTACAAGAAATCCCACTGTAGTATTCCTGGTAGACAGTCATTTTATCCACTGGGACCCAGAGAGGACGGAGAGCTGAAATCAGGTGACTCTATCCTTACATGGTAGCACATGTCTAAATCCTACCAGGAATTCAAAGTCACCCTTGGCTGCATATCAAATGTAAGCCAGCTACATGAGAGAAACCCTTTCCCCTCGTACATGTCTCTCTTTATAAACCTTCTACCCACCTAGTGCTGTCACTGAAACAAAGCCACACATTCCTTTATCCATGAGGTACACTGCCACTTTTCATAAGGGGACATAAATACCTACCTATTTGCCTCAGATGAGGTACCAACAGATCTAAGGAACTAATTCTATCCAGTCCTGCTTGGTAGACCACTGAGTTTGTTGGAGTCAGTGACAGGAGGAGAGGCAGTGAGCGAATCACAGAAGCTGCAGTACTGGCCAATTGCAAATCTGCAATGCTGTAAAACACCCTCCAGCCCCCTTATTCTCCATTGGCCACCACTCAGGCTCCCGTCACCCTTCTGTTCCTTGTACTAGCACACCCAGAAACTACATGCAGCTCCAGGGAGGAGCAAGATTGGGGGAGTCCCAGCTGGGGGTCTGGTGACACTCCTTGTTCCTTCTGGAGGGGATGTTAACAGCCCCATTACAATCATCGTTGGCCTAGCCAACTCTACCACGTTGCCAGGACTATGCAGCCTGTGTATCTGTTGGTCACCACAGCAGTGTCTGATCCACGGTGGCTAATCTCATATCAGGTTCCAGTGTGCACAAAAATGTTCCCTTCCATCCCTGCCGAATGTCACCCTCCTCCTTATGTTCTTCCATAGGGGATGGTTTGAGGCAGCCAGCCACTTCTGATCATGTTATTGTCCTATTTCATCTTTAACTCAGTGTTTGGTTCCAAGTAGCATCTCATTAGATAGGAACAACACTGCTGCCCCATATTACCTGGGATCACTGTTAATATGACAAAGGTCACTATTAGTGCATAACAATTATCGCATGATTGACTGAAACTTTGCACACTCGGTTAAAATCCATGAAGGTTTCTTCTTCTTTTTTATGTGCATTATTTCATCCAGTAATGTTTTCTGTTGTGTTCATGGTATTTTGAGATCAAATACCAGAAGGTTCTAGTAGTCTCATATAATTCTCTTGGGACTGGGATGGAGAGCAAGGTTATTTTGTCTTGACACAAAATTATAGTTAGCTGCAGTGAGAGTGAAACTGAGAAGAATTAAGGATAAGATCTACTAACCTAGAGTAAAGGACGGAAGCCCTGGCGAATCTTATCGTCAAGAGGAGGAAGCTAATTATATATAAGATACTATTCCCAGAGAGATACAAACAAAAAAGTGGGCCTTCATTCCAGGAGGATTAAATTAAGGAATCAAGGGTTATCTTAAGAAGTGGAAAAGCATGCATGCAAGTCTGTGTGGTCAGATGGGCAGGACATGTATGCCAAGGATGTCATCACAAGACATTATTGACCTGTAGCAGCCTCTGTCACAGGCTCCTGAGACTTAGATTGTAACACTCATAGGACTCAAGGTTGGGTACCAGTCTCTCTAGGAGCAGAAGGATACCAAGGAGGCTTCTGTGGAGATGTTACCAGAGGAATGGTATCTAGAGAGTAATTGAGGCCCCGAGAAGGTGATTACTTAACTCAGGAAGACAAGAAGAAGCCTTTGTACACAGGGTAGATCTGCCCTGCCAGTTACTGTGGTTTTTCTGATGTCCTGCCGAACACTATGTAAGATCCAAACATTCCTTGCATATGACGCTCAGACTCCTATTGGTGGTTTAGGTTTTACTAATTAGCATTTCTAAACAAAAATGGCATAAGCAATGCTGAATTTGTGTTTTTGAGAACTTGGTTCTTTAGGGACCTGACCCTTACTCTCATCTTCTTCAACCTCACTGCAGTCAACCATAACCTTCCCCCTCGTTATGCTCGCCCTAGAAAATTCTTCTTAGACCCCAGACTACCATGAACACAAAAGAAGGGCATTCATAGAAAACATTACTGATGAGATAATTTATTTTTAAATGTCTGAGTTCTTTTTCAGTGTGAAAAAGTAAAATACACCTTATTTTTGAAGGTAAGAATAATCAACGACGGGCAAGTCTTCCTCATGTGTCCCTTTATCTCTGTGGTGTCAAATTAAACATGAAATTCCCTTTTCTCTTCAGCGCTTCTCTTCAGCACTCCTTTTTAAACCATTACTGTTGTTCCTCCACTTTTAAATGCTGGCGGTTTTCACCTAGTCATGTGCAAAGCCTGGGGAGAAAGGGGAAATTCATTCAGCAGCCATTTGCTTTATGAGGAACGGGTGGAGTCCTCCAAGCATGAGGGATACTTTTATGAAGCACAGCTTGCACAGAAAGGTTCTCTGTGGGGGTCGAGATGACTCTTCGGTGGTAAACAACACTCCAGACATGGGCTTTATCTGGAAAGGGGCTTCTTGAGGGTTTTGGAGTAGGACATGTAGTACAAGAGCAGCTAACCAGCCTTGGAGTTAAGATGCAGCAGAAGGTAACTGAAGAGCTGGCTCCAGTTTGCCCCCAAAGCCCTTTGTAGATATGTCACCAAATGGTCCCCAAACTAAGGGACTTTATAGTTCAGTGTAGTTTAGGCTAGAAGCCTTACATGCCCTTGATTGGTCCTTCCTCTTGGGTTTTACCTCTCTGCTAAAATCCTGCCCAGTAGGTAGGATAAGTGTGCACAAGCACTCGCGTTAAAAGGATGCACCTCGGCCCCCTTGTGGTGGCGCATCCTCCTGTAATCTTAGCAGTTGGAAGGTGGAGACAGGAAGGTCGGGAGCTGAAGGGGAAGCCTCAGCTGCATAGTGAGTTTGAAGCCAGGCCAAGCTACATGAGACCCTGTCTCAAAATACAAGCAGGTATGTTGGAATGGTTTCAGCAGGGTTTCCTTTCTTCCTCCAGGTTCTGCTCTCTACAAGGAAGTCATGATCACACTAACGGAGCTAAAATGCTTAGCAGACACCCAGTCCTCCTACCACATACTGAAGCCATGGTGGGATGTCTTCTGGTATTACATCACCCTCATCATGCTGTTGGTGGCTGTGCTGGCCGGAGCCCTACAGCTCACCCAGAGCAGGGTCCTGTGCTGTCTTCCATGCAAGGTAGAATTTGACAATCACTGCGCCGTGCCTTGGGACCTTCTGAAATCCAGTGAGAATGTGTCCTCTAACTCGGGCCTGCCACTTCCGCTGCCGCTCCGGATCCAGAATGACCTCCACCGGCAACAGTACTCCTACATTGATGCTGTCTGTTATGAGAAACAGCTCCACTGGTTTGCCAAGTTCTTCCCCTACCTGGTGCTTCTGCACACTCTCATCTTTGCTGCCTGCAGCAACTTCTGGCTCCACTACCCCAGTACCAGCTCCAGGCTGGAGCACTTCGTGGCCATCCTTCACAAGTGCTTCGACTCTCCGTGGACCACACGCGCCCTGTCAGAAACCGTAGCTGAACAGTCAGTGAGGCCCCTGAAACTCTCCAAGTCCAAAACCTTGCTGTCAACATCAGGGGGTTCTGCCGACATTGATGCCAGCAAGCAGTCATTGCCCTACCCACAGCCTGGCTTGGAGTCACCTGGCATAGAAAGCCCGACTTCCAGTGTCCTGGACAAGAAGGAGGGTGAACAAGCCAAAGCCATCTTTGAAAAGGTGAAAAGGTTCCGCCTGCACGTGGAGCAGAGAGACATCATTTACCGGGTGTACCTGAAGCAGATAATCGTCAAAGTCATTCTGTTTGTCGTCATTATAACTTATGTCCCGTACTTTCTAAGCTACATAACTCTTGAAATCGACTGTCCCATTGATGTGCAAGCATTTACAGGCTATAAGCGCTACCAGTGTGTCTACTCCTTGGCAGAAATCTTCAAGGTCCTGGCTTCCTTTTATGTCATTTTGGTGATACTCTATGGTCTGACCTCCTCCTATAGCTTATGGTGGATGTTGAGGAGCTCCTTGAAGCAGTATTCCTTTGAGGCCCTCAGAGAGAAAAGCAACTACAGCGATATCCCTGATGTGAAGAACGACTTTGCCTTCATCCTCCACCTGGCCGACCAGTACGATCCCCTGTACTCTAAGCGCTTCTCCATCTTCCTGTCGGAGGTCAGCGAGAACAAACTGAAGCAGATCAACCTCAATAACGAGTGGACCGTTGAGAAGCTGAAAAGTAAGCTTGTGAAAAATGCCCAGGACAAGGTTGAGCTGCATCTCTTCATGCTCAACGGCCTTCCAGATAACGTGTTTGAGTTAACAGAGATGGAAGTGCTGAGCCTGGAGCTCATCCCTGAGGCCAAGCTGCCAGCTGCCGTCTCTCAGCTTGTCAACCTCAGGGAGCTCCACATCTACCACTCGTCTCTGGTGGTCGACCATCCTGCCCTGGCCTTTCTAGAGGAGAACTTAAAAATCCTTCGCCTGAAGTTTACTGAGATGGGAAAGATCCCACGCTGGGTGTTTCACCTCAAGAACCTCAGGGAGCTGTACCTGTCGGGCTGTGTTCTCCCCGAGCAGCTGAGCACCATGCAACTGGAGGTCTTTCAGGACCTGAAGAACCTGAGGACCCTCTACTTGAAGAGCAGCCTGTCCCGGATCCCCCAGGTGGTGACAGACCTGCTGCCCTCCCTGCAGAAACTGTCCCTTGATAACGAGGGGAACAAACTGGTTGTGCTGAACAATTTGAAGAAGATGGTCAACCTGAAAAGCCTGGAGCTCCTCAGCTGTGACCTGGAGCGCATCCCCCACTCCATTTTCAGCCTGAACAACCTGCATGAGTTGAACCTGAAGGAAAATAACCTCAAGACAGTGGAGGAGATCATCAGCTTCCAGCATCTCCCCAGCCTTTCCTGCTTGAAGCTTTGGCACAATAACATCGCTTACATCCCCGCGCAGATCGGAGCGCTGTCTAACCTCGAGCAGCTCTTCCTGGGTCACAACAACATCGAGAGTCTGCCCTTGCAGCTTTTTCTATGCACCAAACTACACTACTTGGATCTAAGCTACAACCACCTGACCTTCATTCCAGAGGAAATCCAGTATCTGACCAATCTGCAGTACTTCGCTGTGAGCAACAACAACGTGAGTGAATCTGTTCTTCCTCTCCTCAGCTGCGCGGGGCTTTGCAGTATGTAGCACAGGGAAATCAGTGGAGCTGAACTTTGTCCCAGCTCAGCCTCATCCCTATCTATGATCCTGATAAATTACCAAAGCCCTGAGTATCAGATTGTTATCTCGCAAGTTATGGTGGATATTCTGTGGGCAGAGGTTCAACAAGTGTTCTTTTTCTTTTCCCCATTTTCTGCACAAACATTACAGTTAAACCATTGAAAGTCATTAATTAGTAATGGTAGAGCTGACTTGTTTGGGAAGGTCTTGGGTACTGAGAAAACATGGTAAATTTTTTAGTTTACCAAAAATAACCCTTTTAAACTGATGGTATTATGAATTATTCATAAATTCCTTTTTATGCAGTAAGAAAAAAAATACTTGCAATCTGCATGTGTATCTAAGAAGACAATTCAAAACAAAAGGCCTGGTTTCACAATTTGATTCTGGAGGCTTCTTGGAGTCCTTTTCCAGCATCCACACTGGAGCCAAAGAATGAGGGTGATGTGTGTGTGACAGCTGCAGTGTGGTATTTGAGAGACAGGGACGAGTTTCTCCACTTGAGTGAAGAGGGGCATGTTCAAAGAATTACGCATAATCTTTTTTTGAAAATAGGGCCTCAAGTACTGCAGATTTACACCACCAAGGGTGACCTTGAACTCTTGATCCTCCCCTCTGCAGTGCTAGGATTATGGGCATATACCACCACATCTAGTTTATACCCAGCCAGAGACCAAACTGACCCACTAGACGAGCACTCCAACACCAAGTTACAGCCCCAGCCCAAGAACCGTGTTTATAAAATGTACTGTCCTAAGCCAAATGTGTTTGGTGCTGTGAACTTCAGGGTAAACTCATTTTTAAATGTAAACAGTTTATAGTTCAGGATAGATTTACTTAACTGAAGGGAAAGCTTGACTCCTCACAAAGTTCCTTCCTAACTTAGGAAAGTTGGGTTAGAGTAAGTAAGTTAGGACCCTGCTGGGCACTGGCCTGGGCAGAGCCCTTTAGATGATACCTCAGCTCATAGGAGTGGATTCTACCAGCTTCTTGACCACAATAGTGCCAAGTCAGAAGGCCTAGTAGCCTCTGGCATTGACCTAGCCCCAGAGCCTCTGTCCACTTCCTTGTGGGATGGCTCTCCTTCTGGACTGAGGGCCTTCAGAGGTCACAAACACCACAAATGCAGAACTGTGGAAGAAGATTGGAAATCTAGTGGCACAGACAGGAAAGTGGTGAGGATAACCACTTCAGGATGAGCACTTAGGGGAAAAATAAGTCTAGTTACACATTTGGGGGCCATGTGGAGTTGGAGGAAGAAGACTGTGGGATTGTGGGATGTGATGGGGGCTGGGGTGCTCTCCTTGCCACCTGAGACACATGTGTCCTTGGTGTAGTCCTTCTCCTCCAGACAGCAAGGCTCCACAGGAGGTCAGTTTGCTTCCTCAGCAGACATTGGCTGAAGATAATTTTGGATTGCTAAAACCATGGAAGAGAGCATTACTAGCAGCCAGAGACAAGGAAAGCTGCTAAACATTACAATGTACAGTACAGCCCTACAGCCAGAATTGTCCCTCCTAAAATGTCCACAGCTCAGAGGCTGAGTTCTCATGCAGGCTGCCTCAGACAAAAAGCCAAGAGGCCTTGTGTGGTGCTCAGTTCTTTATCCCCACGCCTGCACAAGGCTGGCACCCACAGAAGCCACTCAGCACATGTCTACTGAGTGCCAGGGACTCAGCCTTCCCTGTTGTCAGCATGTCTCCCAAGTCCCAGTGTGCACAACTATGCAGGACACAAGTCCGAGTACAAGGAGCTGTAGCAGGAGTGGCTTTCAAAACGACTCCATTTGTGTGTCTTGGCTCTGCCTGCCTCTTTTGGTATTGAATCCTCATAGGTAACAGTTTACACCGGTGCCTGAGAAGAAATGCAGTAAGCATGCGGGTTTCCCTGTGCCTATGTCTCACCTTGGTGTATGGTGGTGATAGTATTGATGTTAGTCACAGCGGCGGCGTGAATTTTAGTTGTGTTTTTCAAGGGTAAACAGGGCTGTAGTAGGAGGGAGGGAACATTTAGAAAAGGGGGGGGGTTGAACATAATGAGTATGTTTAATGCAGTTTTATGATTTGAATGTATATGAAAACCGTCCTTTGAGGAGAACTCTGCCCCTCAGGGCTGACTCACTGGGTTTGCATTAGTTCACTGAGGATGCTGTAAGAGCCCCTTAATGCCCTTCATCCATACACAGCAAAGCCACATCCTGAACTGAGGAGCTAACAGTACTACATTGTCACACACCAGTACAGGTGGGCTTTCTGGTCCCAGGATGCTCCTCCCTCCCAAGGCTCCAGGGGAGTATGGTATGTGCTCAGCATCTTCCTTGGGGGTCTCCTCTTGGTGAATCCATTTCGATGCACACACATACACCCTGCTTGCTCAGGGGAGCTGCTCTCAAGTTGATCCACTTTGCAGGTTATTTACCATATTTGAAATTACCTCACGGTGCCACATGAATCCTTTCATGGATGTGAGGGCACAGGAAGAGAGGGCAGACACTCAGAAGTGTGTGTGCGCGGGGAGGTGAAGTGTGCATGTATATATTACCTTTTCTTTCTTCTCTGCTTCTGTTGACTAGTGAAAATAAATGTCTGAGTTTCATTCTCTGAGAAAAGCAGTTTAGGAAATAGTCTTACCTCCTCAGGAGGCTCTGTGGCGTTGCTCATGATTAGTGTCTTAAGATCTTTATGAGGACTCTGGAGAGTAATTTATTTCTTATCCAGGACTCAGTAATTATGATTATTCTAGGTAACTGGCTTGTTTTCTTTAATCTTAGAAACAGTGAATATATACATGCTCTCTGTTTAAGAGCCACATTAGGGGTGTCCAGAACCAAGTCGTTTGTCCACCCACACTCAGGAGAGCCTGGATGTTCACAGAGGCGCTGGCCATGGCTCGGTTGGCTATTCTTTCCCACACTGTCCTTTTTCTTTTGCCTATACCTCAAATTTATAAGCAATGTGATGTCTTTCCCAGTGACCCTGCAGGCATGGTTTTGAAGAAAGGGAACTGGAATGTAAGTACATGAATGTGCTATCACAGCCAGTCAAAACTGGTTTCACCTGCCTCCTTTCTCCTTGTAGATTGAGATGCTACCAGACGGTCTGTTCCAGTGTAAGAAGCTTCAGTGTCTGCTTCTGGGGAGAAATAGCCTGACAGATTTGTCCCCTCTGGTGGGCGAGCTGTCAAACCTCACCCACCTGGAGCTCATTGGGAACTACCTGGAGACGCTGCCTCCCGAGCTGGAAGGGTGTCAGTCCCTGAAACGCAGCTGTCTGATTGTCGAGGACGGTTTGCTCAGTACTCTCCCGCTTCCTGTGACAGAGCGTTTGCAGACGTGCTTAGATAAGTGTTAACCGAAAGACTCACGGCAGGAACAGTTTTAAAGCAAGGCCCCGGGAGAGGGGAATGAACTTTACTAAGTTATGAAGATGAAAAATGGCTGATGATGATGATGACACACCATAGCCAAAAATCTTACCAAATAACCCAAATTTGGGTCTAAATCAAGTAGGGGAAAGATGTCAACACTGGAGTTTTGTGAGTAACTGGTGTTTAAATTATTGAGATGTTGTAAAAACTATACATTGGAGGTGGGTCGAGAGGCGTGCAGTTACGGGAACTTTATCTTTCAAGTTTTATCTCATGACTACATTTTTCCTCTCTATTTTAGCCCATTACTTATTTGTGCACCTGTTCCCGGATAACTTCCTAATTTGTTATTTATCACCAAGCACAGTCAGTATAAATCTCCTTGACGTATGCTCACCACTGGCTTTGATTTAGATTCTTTCATTTTCTAAGCAGGGTGTATTGTGTTTGGCAGAATTCCATTTTGGCTTACTTCTCATTTCCTTTCTCATTTCACTGGAATCTTCATCTGATTTTCTCTGAACAACAAGGAACATCCTGGGACAAAGCCTACATTTGGCATTTGCCTAGAAATAGGAGCCAGGGTTTCTAGGACATGCACTCCGCTGAGCATCCTAAAAATTAATGTGTTCTCAAAATGTCTTCTCATTGTCTATCATCAAAGCCCTTTTAAATATGTTAAGAATTTTTATATGAAGTATAAAATATTTTCTACTGTATGATGTCAGATTCTACATCTGTGAGAACACTTTTTGTAAGGTACAGTGAACATGTGCACCTCTGTAAGAATTTAATGATTTCTTGGTTTGGGCTGATTATGATTCTCATGTTTGTGTGAATTCTGCTCCAAGAATTTTTGTACTCTGCAACTAATTACTTTTGGATGACAAAAGCCTTGTGTTTTGCTCCCTAAAGTCCTTGAGGGTTTCCTTACAAGAGGACAGGAGGACAGCCAGCCGTACCACCTACCTCTCCTTGCTGTTGTGCAAGCGTATGGGTGCAGTCCTCCATTACTCACAAACTTCGATGGAAGGGAGAGGGCGAGATTGGAAAATATTTGTAGAAACTCAATGAGCACTAAATAAAAATGTAGGGTTTTCCTCCATCTGCATGACCTCTCCATACGACTATGATGGAAACTGTCTGTTTGTCTGTCCAGCCCCTGACTGAGCCCATTTAACTGCCCGTCTATCTCACGCCTTGTAGCTCCTGGGATTCCTTGTGATCCTTTTGACAGAGAACTTTGTCTTTCTTAACCCCTTTGTTATCTTGCATATTGTTGAGTAAATAAAGTGAACTGGCTCGCTTGGGGGAGGTGGACATTGTAGTGTGCTTTTCTCTGAAGGGTCTAGGCATAATGAACCCACCTCGTTTTGGACATTATCTGTCTAGTAATCCATTAATTGCATCTACAAAAAGATGGGAAACACTGTGGGTCAAGGATCTTCTAAAGAATCTCCCAGACACAGAACTGTGGTATGTAGCTTTTCCTCTTCTATAAAGATGAAAACAAGTCTTTCAAGTATAAGAAATGCCTCTCCTCTTAGCTGCCTCTTAAGTCTCACGTTCAGAGAAAAGAATTACACGGAGAGCACCTTAGTAGGGTTGGTTAGAAAGGATATAAAGAAGGCCCAAAGCTGCCCAGCACACCATGGATGGCAAGGAATTAAAAAGACGTCTCAGCAAAGCTTGCCTTTGTTAAGTGTCCAAGTTCTCAAGGAACCCAGCATGACTGAGGTAGCTCTCTCTGAGACCTCACGGGGCCTGGTGTAGCCAGGGTTTTCTTAGTTTTACTTTTTCAATAATGTGAGTTGATGGCCAACATTTTCCTATAGAATAATCATGTAGACCCATTCCAAAGTTGACTAGAATTGTCTGAAGTTTTGAACATAAATGCTATATGTTGGAGAGGTTTCAATATTGTCAACCATCCTTCAAATAAAAAGTCCCACCCTGTTCTATAAGAAAAATTTCAACACACAGTTCAGATTTTCTAACCTTCCCCCGAGGAAAGCGAAATTCCCCTTTCCTTATTTTCAAGTGCATACATCACTGGCTAACTCTTCCTACCTCCTCCAAGCAATTCCCTGGAAGGATTAGTCATGAGCTCTAAGCCTCTTTCAAAACATTAGGCTGTTGTTACTGGTGGGAACCATATTGCTCTTGATACCACAGTTTTGAACTGTCTTCTCTGTTTAACGCTTATGCAGCAACGTTGAGGTGGCTTTTAGAGCTAATACTAAGACAGTGAACACTACACTACCGCCTGACAGACCACAACGTATGTTAGCACTGACTTCCCTACCCTCAGGAACAGCGCTCACCTAAGTGGAGAAAATGAAGCCTTCCAAATTCTCATGAGGCTTTAGTCTCATGATAAAAATATATTTTCCAAAAATCAAATATAAAAGATCAAAAACAAATTTTGGCTTATACTACAGTAGTATGGATTCATTTGCATAGATACACAAATACAGAGAGAGAGACACACGCCTCATATTTGCAAATTTCAGTTTTCAATATATTTTTTTTGAAAATTACAAGAGGTTATATGTTACCCTAAGGATAGCAACTTTTTAAAATTCATTACTTTTAATCATGAAGTATTCAGTTTTCTTAGTGATGGTATTTAAAATAAAATCAAACACTCTACCTTAGTTTGAGAAGGCACTGTGTGTTTCCACGAAGGTGGAGGTTTGTCCTCATCTACACCAGGGTGGGTTTCTGCAGCATACTGTACTACATTTTCACTTTAATCTCCTGTGTATCACCATATTTCTCTGTTACTAATGAACAGGTTGAATCAGGGTACATGAAATCCTTGGGGTCTCAGTGGTATGACAAGCTTTAATTTGTGTGCTGCAGTGTGCTAACGTGGTCTGTGGACATAATATTATTCTTTGATCATGAAGTGGTTCTGCTCATGTTTCATAATTCAGATAGGTTTAATTAAAATAGTGTATAACATTGCTAGGGTCATTAAAATAGCCAAACACTTATTCTGTGGACTTGACATTGTTTCCTTATATTTTCAGTAAAATTATCTTTCTGTCTTTACACTCGCCTAATCCTGGTCCATCCATGTGTGGTGTCTCGTCCTCCCCCACCTCACTGAGTCTGATGGACACTGTACAGTAGCAGGATGCTTGCGCTCTACTTCGGCAGCGATACCCGAGCATGGTCAGTCCTCCATCCTGTTTATAAGAATCCAGCCTCCGGTCACTGTTCTCATTAACTGCAATAGAATCTGTATTACTTTCTGGAAAATAAAAGAGACTAATTTGAGGGAGAAAGGAAGATTTATTTTGAATCTTGAAGGGAAATATATATATATATATATATAGAGAGAGAGAGAGAGAATGTAAAGAAACAGCTGCTGCAGAATGTCCTGGGTGTAACTGCTTCTCGTCTGTGCCTGCGTGGTGCACTAAAGCAGGGGAAAGTTCCAGAATGGTTCCCTTCCTGTCTTCTTGTCCACAGCTTCTATGTCCAGTAACAACTGTCTACTATGTACTTCATGAAGGACATTCTCTTCAACTCTTTTTAAACCTATGAACGATTTCATCAACACGGGAGTACTAACACAGATTATATGAGCCAGAGCACTGAGTTGAGATGGCTTCTAGTTGAACTTAATTTCATATT
The DNA here is from genome assembly GCA_907164525.1 of Lophiomys imhausi. Lineage (NCBI taxonomy): Eukaryota > Metazoa > Chordata > Mammalia > Rodentia > Muridae > Lophiomys > Lophiomys imhausi. Next base: position 2,887,454 of record CAJQZJ010033983.1, on the reverse strand, counting down.
TAAGTTTTGAATTTAACACAAGATACACCGTAGCTGAGAAAAAACAATTACGAATGCCTTCTGCATGTTCTTCATTTCTAACAGACATGGTGCAATTTTTAAAATAAAAAGGGTGTAGCGTTAGAATGGATCTGTCTGTGCTCATATCTGTTGTGTGTCAGTCTTTATATTAACATTGTACAGTAAGACTTAAAATTCTAAGTTTCATTTTAAGTAAAAGAATGGGCCAATCTCAAGTAGCTCCCAGTGAATGCTGGCATTTATTTTATCTTTACCATATATTTGGAAATGTGTATCTGGAATGAATTACTAGAAAATATAAAATTATGTTCAATATTTTTGGTCCCTTACATTCAGTAGGTTTGGGTAAAATTTGCTGTTTTTAAAGTATCTTTTGTGTAAAAAAGATTAGATTTTTATAATAAATGGCAAGTAAGAGGAATTGCTAGAAACTGACTGGCCTCTTTTTTGCCTCGTTCTTTCTTGTTCTTGACGGTCATCCCTCACACTTCTCCTGCAGTTGTACTGTTATTCAATAACATGGTGTAATTTTACACTTACACATAAATCTTAATCATTGGGTTCTCTGACTATGCAGTAATGGCCACAGAAAAGCCACTGGACTTAGGTGTGGATTGGTGCTGGCATGGGCCAGATGCTCAAAAACCAGCTCCACAGTCCCCGTCCATGGTGCCTATTCCATGGCTCTCCTAAGTCTGAAGGAATGGGAACCATTTTAGAACTGCAGTTGTGGCTGCCACAGGCTTCCCCAGCCTTCTGGGAAGTGCTTAGGTAAATGAGGGCCAGCAGCCCCCAGGAGCCCACAGCCCTGGGGCTTCTTTAGGGTTTGGTCCCTCAGTCCAGATGGCACCTCAAGAATGTGATGAGGGGTTCCACTGGGGAAGGGAGGCTGTGTGGGCGGGCTATGCTGGGGCTCAGTGTGTGTCTCTGGAGCTGCAGCTTTTGTTCAGATTTGCTTGCTTCCCTGGACTCTTCCTAATAAGTGGCACTTGGTGTCCTACAAAGTATCCACAAGCCAAAACAGAAGAACTGCCGTTTTCAATGTGCAATCTAAAAGTTCATATTCTCCTGGCCTGTGTTGTCTCCTCCTTGGCACTAGATGTACAAGCTTCTCTGTCTCTTGACACACAAGCTGCACTGAGACTTTCTAAGTATTTAATATTTAGGCGTGCTTGTGACACTACCCAGTAGAGGGCTCAGAAACATCATTTGTAACTCTCTACCGCCCTCTGCTGCTGGAGGTGGGTAACTCAATCTTGCTCTAGTCAATGTGGCTCCAGGTTCTTTATTGGGGGAACATGCTGTTCATGCTGACCTTACCTAACAGAGAAAACAGACTCCCTGCTTTCTTTGAACCTCAAACCTCCCAAGACACCCTCAATTCCTCACTACCTTTTCATTTGAGATCCCTCTTCTCTCCAGTTCTCTGCTTGTTCTGCCTTCTAAACCCTCCTGGAAAACTCTCTTCCGGAGGTTGTGAATTAAAGTGGCATCTCAACCTAGCCTCTGTAAGCACAGGGGAAGTGTGGTGCCATGATTTGTCAATATGCTGTTTATTTTGACCAGTGTTCTCACCTATGGAGTAAGGGCCTCAATGCCACATGTGTAAAACACCTACACGATCATGAAGCAGCCCCACGTAGAACAGCTCTTTGGGCTCTAACCTCTATTCCTGGATTGGTCCTTAAACCAATTTCCTACTCAGATTTAGTTCCCCTTGCCTTGGCCTCACTCCGTCTCAGTTATTCCATCTCAAATGAGATACGCAAAGAATTTTCCATGTAAGTGGCTCCTGTCACCACGATAAGACTATGTATGAGCACTGTGGGTCATTAAGAATTCCCCCAATTTAAGGGGGGAATAAAAAGACAAACATAGTTTGAATGGCAAACATATATTTGGTAAAGATGGAGAAACCGGTTTTCTGTTAATGAAAATCACAGGCTTCAATGTCAAATGTCCTCGCAAATATTATTCTGCAAGAGGAACCAAAAGCAGTGGGGATTTGGAGGTATAGGGAGAACGAACTCTCACATCTCAGCCTTCCTGTCATCCAGTCTCAACTGTCAAGTCAACCTTTCCCCATGGGCAGACCTGCCAGTAGCTGACCTTCCCTCTCTCCAAGCACTTCCCCTTCTTGGCCCAGTTGTCTCCCTCCAACAATCCCTGCCCTTTGCCCTCACTGGCTGGCCTCACCCAGCCTGTGTTCCAAGCTCCCATATCCTTGCTCATCCTCAAATTCCATCTCCAAGAATACTAAGGAGATATTGGTCCAAAGAGGACAGTTTGCTTTATGCTCAGCAAAATTAACATTTTCAGTATTCTCTCTTCCCAGAAGGCAGTTTCTTGCCACATTTTCAAATCTGAAAGAATGGCATTTACTCAGTATGTTGAATGGGTTTGGAACCAAAGTTCGTTTTTTTTTTAAATCTGGTAACCTAAGGAATTGCATTGAAAGCTGTAGTTAACTGGCCCCACATTCCCAATTATTCTAATGACATTTAGCCCTTTTGCAGATTAGCAACCCTAGGCACCTGTCCAAATGTACTAATGTTTAGTTTGGCTTGGCCTGGCACATGGTACCTTGTTCTTGGCCACAACTGCTTCCTTCTCAACAGGAATTAGCAAGCAACTAATTAAAAGGCAATTTCGCTCTTGAAATGCCTCGCAGGTGTTAAAATAGAAAGGCTTCCCTCCTGGAGTTACTGAACTGCACCACTAGGGAGGTCAAACGCCACCTGCGTGAAAGGAGTATCTTTCCTCCCAAACGGTCTGGCTTCTGCCCCGGCTTTGCTATGGCCGTAGTAGAGCACAGAGTGCTCAGACCCTTTGAAAGGCAGCAGTTGCCTCTCACTTTTCCACGTCAGTAAAGCTAGCATTTCCACAGTGGTCTGAGCCTTTCTTGGGCAGCTGCTCTCTGCAAGGGGAAAGTTCAGCGGTCTCTTTCATTTACCTATCTTAGTTTCTCTCGCCCTCTAGCCTATCTCTGCAGAGAAAGAACTCAGCGAGAAAGCACCTTGGAGAGATTTCCAAGAAAAGGTCAGTGGTTTGAGGGAGGTCACAATCCTGCCGATGGAGGGGATGGAGGGAGCACCTCCCCCACTACTGAGGACCCCTGCTCTGTTCAGCTGGCTCCAGGAAACACAGCAAGCAAGCATGCATTTAGCCAAAGCCTTGTGTCTACAAGAGCCCGGATTTAGCAGCCACCTTTTCTCCGTAACCAGGTCCCCCCGACTCCCTAACAAACTGTACACCTTTCAGTTACAAACCCAACTTTATGAGAACCCCTTCCTGCACACAGGACATTGCTAACTTTAGGTTCGGGTTTCCGGCTCACACATAAGCCCCTTCATGCAAATCAGGCAACCCAGTACCTAAAGCTCCCAGCCAATGGTGTACACCCATCTGGAAACCCTTTCCCACTCCTCAAGGTTCATAGAGCCCTTATCCATCCCAAATAAAAGACACACACAGCTGTTTCACTGAATATTGTCTAAGAGAGCTGTAACACAAAAATCCTCAGAGGAGGCTTCTCTCCCCTCCCTTCCACTCCCCCCAGGACTCCCAGCTGAACTGGGATCCTCCTGCTGACCCACCCGTTCCAACTCTGCTTCTTCCTTTCCAGCCAATGAGCAGCAGCATCTGGACACCCTGAGGGAGGAAGCTGAGCGCAGACCCACATTTTCTAATATGAGGGCTCTAAATGAATATTCTGGAAAATACTTGGTATGCCAGTACACACACATTTTGATATAAATACGTCATCCAAATGACTGTTTTTTACAAATCTGGTATAAATGTATCATCCATTTGGCTATTTTTTAAATGCATATGGTGAAGCATGCAAGAGCTTTTATTTCGGTAGCTTAACCCAAAGTTTTGCACATACCTGCTCTCATTAGAGGAATGGCAGTCCCACTGGGCAATGCAGCCTAGGGCCCCTGCCTATTTTAGAGTTGGCACTGTGGTCTCCTTTCCAGTTGCTGAGGAAACTCCCAGTTTGCATTTTGTTGGAGACAAAGTTACATATTTAGTCCCTGTAAGCTCTGATTTATTGTAGGAAAATGCTGGCAGGCGTCAGACTTGCAAAATGAATTCCTCACAGTTCTGCCTCACCATCGTTGTCTGCTGTGGACTTAGCTCCTTGGAGCCTGAGGAGGAGCGACAGGTCGCACCTGAATTCAATCTATGTTCCAGATTAGAAGCTGTGGCCCCAGCGTTGCCTCTGGCCAACTGGACTGCTTAGCTCAGACAAGGGCGTGACCCAAACTCTCACACTGGTGGCCTGGCACCGTGGGCCTGCGCTTACCTAAGCTGCCTCCTAATTCTCTCCTTTTCTATCGTCATGAAATGCTGGGTGAGTGGGACGTGTTGAGGGAATGAGTAATTGTCTTTGGAGCTTGCATATCAGTCATTTCTTTTTCCGGCCTTTGAGGTGATTCACTTTCATGACACGTGAACAAAACTTTTCACGGAAGAACTGGAAGCGTTGTAAGTGAGGGAGCGTAGGATCGTCTTAAGAGGCTGTTCTGCGGGGTCATCCCCATCAGAGAGCCAGGCACACAGTGAGGAGAGGCTATTTAAAACTTCGAGCTGGACGGCATGATGCAGAAGTGGCAGTTCTCGGGAAGTCCTGAGCTTGTGCAGGTAAACAGGAGACCTAAGAGCTGCCCTGCCCTCCCAGGCTTTAACACTGAAGGTGGAAAACGTCTGGCATCCGGCCCATGGTCCACCCAGAGACAGATCCCTGCAGCTTGAAGTTTTGGGGCTTTGTTCTAGAGCTCCAGGCATAAATATCAAGTTGGCGATGTGGCGAGAAAACTGTAGGCTGGGTGTAAGGCAAGGGATTAGCTTATGCCTGGATAGAGGGGATACCCTCCCATCGGGCTACTAGAGTAAGCTCTGCACCACCAGGTTTTCTGCTCTGCACAGGGCGTCCTGCGGCTTGTACTGCGCATGTCCTCTGTGCCCTGGGGTCCAAGCCACGACTGTTTGAGTCCTAGATCTAGACTTCACTGAACGTAGGAAAAGCTGGACTTCCTGGGTTTAATGGTTAAAATCGTTGTCAACTTAAGGAGGTCTTGAACAACTTGGGAGTTGAGCCTCTGGGAATGCCCATGGGGAATAATCTTCATTACGTTAATCCAGGTGGGAAGGAAGATCCACCCACTGAGATCCTGGACTGTATTTAAAAAGAAAAAGAAAAAAAGAAGGAAGGAGAGAGAGAGAGAGAAAGGAAAGGAAAGAAGGAAGGAAGGAGAGAGAGAGAAAGGAAAGGAAGGAAAGAAAGAGAAAGAAAGAAAGAAAGAAAGAAAGAAAGAAAGAAAGAAAGAAAGA
>CAJQZJ010033983.1:2869595-2882086 GCA_907164525.1 Lophiomys imhausi | reverse complement strand
AAAGAAAGAAAGAAAGAAAGAAAGAAAGAAAGAAAGAAAGAAAGAAAAAGAAAGAAAGGAGAAAGAAAATGAGCCGAGCATTAGAATTTGTTGCTTTCTTCTTCATGACTGTGATCCGGCTCCTTCAAGCTCCTGTTGCCATGAGGACAGCACCTGAAGCTGTGAGTCAGAATAAATGTTTGTGTCCTGGAGTTGCTTCTGTCAGGGTCTTCTGTCACAGCAACCGGGAAAGAAACGTCAACAGGCAGCCTGGAGGACACTAGAGTCCTGTCCCCACCAATTCTTGTTACTTTCTATCTCAGCTTCGGTTCCTCTTTGGGAGACGTAAACACCCTCCTGCAAATACTGAGTGCCTGCTCTCACTCGAATATTTCTGTAGGAAGTGAGGGTAACTTGAGGGCCTGTCCTCATGGAAATGCACTGCACAGCTCTGAGGAAACATGGCTACTAAGTCAAAGAATCTGGTGTAAAATACAGGTCGGGTCTGTGTTTATGTGCATACATCCTGGCATTGCAATGCTGTGATTCTCTGTAGCATACGAAAGGAGTTCCTATCACGGGAATCAGCCGAGCTATGGAAATGGTTCAGAGGCAAGGCCTTGCCACCTGAGGACACAAGCCTGACTGAGTTTGACCTGTGCAACCCACATAAAGGTGGAAGGACGGAACTGACTCCACGGAGTTGTCCTCCGACCCCCACGTGCAAGCTGTGACAAGCATGCCCACACACATACATGAACACATGCACACATAATAACAATGAATTTGTGCATTTTCCCCGAGGAACCTTTTCATAGGCTGCCATCCTGACTATTGAAGCTCTGAGATGGTCTTACAGGTTGATCATTCTTCCCTAGCGAGTGTTACAAATATGCCCACACATTCTGGTGTAATTTTTCTGAGCACACTGCAAGTTTCTAATCATTTGAATAGTCTACTTGAGTGACAGCCAAGTTCCCACTTGCTCCCTGTGATCCATGAAGTTATGAATGCCAGCATAATACCAGCCTGGCACTCCCCCCCCCCACCAGCCCAGCTGTCAGTCAGACACATGTATGATTGATGCAGCCCTGTACAGAGCAGCCATTTAGTGATTTATTGTCAAGTACTTAACCTGCACCTGAGTGATGCGGTCTGGCCTATCACCTGGGATATTCTTTTTTTTTTTTTTTCGAGACAGGGTTTCTCTGAATATCTCTGGCTGTCCTGGACTCGCTTTGTAGACCAGGCTGGCCTCAAACTCACAAAGATCCGCCTGCCTCTGCCTCCCAAGTGCTGGGATTAAAGGCGTGCGCCACCACCGCCCGGCTTCTCACCTGGGATATTCCGTGCAGCTGGTGTTTGCCGTGCTTTCCTGATACTGACGCCACACCTACTTGTTGTTCTTGGTCTGTGTAAGCGGTTTAACCTTCAGTAAAGTTTGACACCTTGATCAGATCTGACTTGACTTGGTGTCCCTCTCTGTGTTCTTTGTCTCTCCAATCCCAAGCCCCCTGTACAGGCGGGACAGTCAGTGGTCCCTGGTGGCCACATATGATGATGCTCTGGTTTCAGGCTGGAACTCAGGGTAGAAACTGTCTAGATCCAGAATGAACTCTGAAATGCAGAGCTCCCGGCCATGCACTCAATAACATCCTGTTGTCTTAGGTTTTTGAAAAAGCCAACCTGTGAGATAACCACTTTGATTTGGCTTTTATTTGGAATGATCTGCCTGATACCATTTTCTCTGCGACATTCGGAATGAGATAAAATCTTTTCTGAGTCAGCTACATGGAGTAGACCTTTCCAAGCATAAAGAAACATCTGTCCTCCATCTGCAGGGCCTGAAAAACAGGACTTTAAATTGAGTGCTGTGTAGGGCACTAATGCTTGTAAGGGCAAGAAATCCTTTTTTTTTTTTTTTTTTGGTGGGGGGAACACTAAAATCCTGATAAATGTCAAACAGGATCTTTCCATCTTGCATGCCATTTTCCAAAGAGCACCCCCAAAGGCCGCTTTAGCTGAGCAGTTTAATGAGAACATAAGATCCATATTCAGCCAAACACTAATCAAACGTTTAATGTACCATGTATCACAGTGTAATCATACAGTTATTTAACCATAATTCTCAGATATGTAAAACAGAGAAAATACAACTTCCCCAAGAGATCATATTCTCTAGAAGACCAGCACTAACTACTCATTGTTCCTCTTTTGATGTCTCTGCTTGCCAAATCTCTGGTGTAAGTGTAACAACACAGGATTGGCGATCAAAAGCCTGGAGCGTGCACCCCACTGCTGCCCTTAAAATGGGGTGCTGGGAGAGTTACATGCTTCCTTGTTCAGCTGAAAACAAGGAAATAAGAACTATCTCACTGATAACTTCATGAGGCTCAAGGAAGACAATTGCTGTATTTCCTTGGCTGGTGCCAAGCTCTATGAATGCATTATTGGCTGTCATTTCTGTTATGAACCAGGTGTTTGTGTCCCCTGGAGATTCCTATGTTGAAATTCTAACTCAAGTGTGAAGGTGCTAGAAGACAGGGCTTTGGAAGGGGTTAGTTAGGTTTGGAGGAGTCATGAGAAGGAGTCGGTGGCTTGATATTAGTCCCCTGATAAACAGTGATTAACAGCCCTCTCTATCAGGTAAAAGAGAAGCCAGCTGTCCATGAAATAGGAGGAACTAAATTTGCTAGCAGCTTCAGCTTGCACTTCCCAGCCTTCTGGAGTGGTCAGAAGCAAATGTCTGGTCTTTAAGCCACCTAGTCACAATTCTTCTTATGGAACCACAACTGACTGGGACATTTAGTTATATCCATCACTGAGAAACACATATGATTTTTTTAATTCAAGAACTGCCATCTACAGTAATTGGTGTGATGAACTAGCCTGGCTGATTGTAACTGATTTCCACCCAGTCACAGCAGACAGCATACTGATGGGCTGAGGAACAGCTGAGCATCTGCCTTCCCAGTAGAAGTTGGTCATCTGTTTGCTTGTCTCCAGGCAGCCTCTGTGGACATCTAAAATGTGTGCTGCTCAAAAGCCAGTGTGTCTGCAGAGTGTGGGTCCCCTGGAGCTGGATTTGACTTTACAAATGCTGGTCTTCCTGACTCAACTCCCTTCCAAGAGCACTCAACCAGAATGCCACTCTCTTGGCCTGCTTGGTCACTTCTCTCCTTTTCTAATGGTGGGAGTCACTAACTGAGATCATGACACCAGCCAGGCTGAAAGTCGAATTCTACCTCCTCAACTGTCCAACTGTATTATACTGAACCACAGAAACATTCAACCGTTCCACTTTCTCAGGGGAAGACCATGGAGCCCAATGTGTCGCCCAACACCAGGTGGTCAGCCTTGAAGTGAAGTGCACACAAGAGACATTATAAGGGCTGAACCAGCTGTATTATATATATTGCATCAGTTAAAACAAGGCCCAGCATTTGAGAGAGGACAAGAGAGCATACAAGGAAGAAGTACAAGGGAGGAAATTTTCAGGTAAAAAAAAATTGTTTTCAAAATGAAAAAGAATGATAAGTACCTTCCACAGCAGCTTGAGAACTATGAGAGCACCCTGAAAATTCTTCTTCCCATCTGGGAGCCAATGTGTTCATCAGCTTCACCCTCATTTCCCTGACGCTCCCTCTATACAAAGTGAAACAGAAGGAAGGGTCCAGGAAGAGACACTCCTCGAAGGCACCATCCAGTCACCTACTTCCTCTGATTAGTTCCCACATTTTAATCAACTATGACTGGATTGATGAGGCAGCACTGGGTGATAAGTTTTTTACTTCATCGGACTACATCATATATTGGTAAAAATTAATTCCATTCATTTGCTTCTACCCATTAGAATGCAGACACTAGAGAACTTGGAGTCACCCTGGACCCCCTAGTGCAGTGCTGTTGAAGACTGTCCACTTCCTGACAACTCCTTAATCCCCAGGACCCTAGAGACACACAAACATGACTCCAAACAAGTCAAATTACTTTTCTTATGTAGCTACTGAGGATGCAAAGACCAACAATACAGAGGTCCTTTTTGGAAAAAGAAAGTAAGGTTAGCCTCACAAAGCCTGTGAGCCAAGGCCTGGGTAGCCCTATACAACACTGACGGTTTCTATAAGCACTTCTCCTCAGACCTTCAGAGCCTGCTCCACTGGGGTTCCAGAAGGTTCTCCAAACTATGGTGGTCTCTATGCACTTAGCCCAAAGTACCCCTTTCTACTTGTGGTAATAATAATACTAGATACTATAATATATAATTAATATAACATTTGAATATGTACATAACATATTTTTTAAACAAAGCCTCACTATGTATCCCTGACTGACTCAGGACTAATTTGTAGACCATGCTGGCCTCAAACTCAAAGAGATCCACCTGCCTCTGCTGCCTACATGCTGGGACTCAAGTCCTGTCCACCCTACCCAGTACCATGTCGTTTATCTTTACCTTTATCTTTAAATGTGTGACGCTTTGGAAGCCCTTTAAATACCAGACCTCACAGCAGGCAGGCCACAGCTGTGTGCTGAAAAGGTCAAAAGCTAGGTTGCCCTCCCTCTGCTCACTTCTCCCCTGGGCCATTGTTCCCATTTTCTTGAAGACAAAGGCAGCAGCTTTGTAAATAAGGACCGCAGTGGATGAGTTTTGTTTGGTGGCTGATGCTCTAACTCCCCCAACTGGAGGGCTCAGAGGCAAACATCTGTGACCTTCCTTTTTCCTCCCTCATGCCTCCCCTACACGGGCAACACTAGACTTTCTTCTCCAATGCAAGCCATAGGAGCTGTTCTTCCTTTTTCCAAAAGTAACTGGGAAGTCCAAAATGGTTACCCTAATTTCACCCTCTTCCTTTAAGAGATGGACATTTTAAAAAGTGTCTGGTCTTTTGAGTTTTTGATCTTAGCCGTTCTGACAGGTGTGAGATGGAATCTCAGAGTCATCTTGAGTTGCATTTCTCTGATGATTAAGGATGCTGAGCATTTCTTCAAGTGTCTCTCAGCCATTAGAGATTCCTTTTTTGTGAATTCTCCGTTTAGCTCTGTATTCCATTTTTTTATTGGATTATTTGGTTTCTTGGTGTTTAATTTCTTGAGTTCTTTATAAATTTTGGATTAGTCCTCTGTCTGATGTGGGGTTGGTAAAGAGCTTTTCCTAATCTGTACAGAAAGGGAAACACTCCTCTGATGGGATGGTGTTAACATTCTAAATGTTAATTGGTCCTGTTTGCTATCTGTTACTTAATTGACTCTGATTGGTTAAATAAATGCTGAGGCCTGGAGATTGGGCAAAGGCAGAAATAGGTGGGACTAAAGTTTGCGGGCTTTTAGAGAAATTCAGAGCATCTTGGGAAGAGGAGGGCAGAGAAGAAGCCAGGAGTAAACAAGGAAGACACGCCATGGGGTAGATTAAAGAAGATCCTTCCATGTGGCCTGGAACATCTGCTTAGTGTGGAGAATAATAGTCCAAAGGGACGTATGTATATATGGGGCTATATTTGGGTGATAGAATTATGAGCTAGCTTAGATGGGCTAGGATTGCACAACCCAGGCATAGGCTTGTTAAGATCCACCCAGTGTCTGTGTGTATTTATTTATAGTGGTGGATTAAGGATTAAAACAGCCAAATCAATTAAAGATAATATAAATACTAGTAAACAATTTAATTAGCCATTTTTTTTCAACACTCCTCCATTGCTGTTGGGAGTGCAAATTTGTACAACCACTATGGAAATCAGTCTGGCACTATCTTAGAAAACTTAGAATAACTCTACCTCAAGACCCAGCCATACCACTCCTGGGCATACACCCAAAAGATTCCTCATCAAACCAGAAGGACATTTCCTTATCTATGTTCATAGTAGCTTTATTTGTAATACCTAGAAACTGTAAACAACCCAGATGTCCCTCAATCGATGAATAGATAACAAAGCTGTGGTACATCTACAATGGAATACTACTCAGCTATCAGAAACAAGTAAATCATGCAATTTGCAGCCAAATGGATGGAACTAGAAAAGCTCATCCTAAGAGCTAACCCAGACCCAGAAAGATACACATGGCATCGATTCACTTATAATTAGATTTTAGCCATATAGTACAGGATAACTATCCTGCAACCAACAGACCAAAGGGAACAGGGACATAGACTTTGTTGCCTGTTAGTGGGACACTTCGCCCTAGTGGAGCTGCCCTGTAGGCCCCCAGTGCAAGAGGAAGCTCTTAGCCCTCATATGACTGATGAACTGAGGGGGGCTGATATGTGGGAGCACCCCACATGGAAGGAATAGGATAGGTGAGAGAGGGGGGAGAGGGTGTGAGGGTGGGACCAGGAAGGATGGAGGGAGGGGGCTGTGACGGAGATGTAACTTGAAGTAATAAATGTTTTTTTAAAAGTGTCTGGTCCACACAATTTCCTTACAGGACACTTGGTGTGGTTCCATTAAAGGACCCTCCCACACACACAAAGTGAAATCTTTGCAGAGTATGAACAGACAGGCTTTGCTGGAAGACAGGCCTTCCTCACTGAGTCTGTCTCTATTAGATAACACCCTTTGTACACAATCCACTGCTAATGACATCATCAGGGCCAAAGCCAGGAGCCTGGAAGTTTTAGCAAATGGCTTAGCCATCCATCCTCAGGAAAACTAGAGACAAATAATAATGAAAAGCTGAAGAAAGAGATGCATTCATTGTGACCACAACGGGAAAAGGAACAAGGGTTTCAGTGACATCATTCCAACTCCCTCTTTGGGACCCTGATGAGGCTTAGGCGTAAATGGAGGGCAAGTAGTATGCATAGCTTAACAACCCTGATCAAGATGTGGTCCCACTCATCATTGACTGAGCCTCAGCCCCACCCCCTCTTGCCCTGTGGTCTGACAAGTTGGCAGAAGTGTATAAAATCTTTCCCCAGGCCCCCCTCCTGGCTGACCTCAGGGCCACAGGCTTCTTGCCCAGCATTAGATTTCAAGGGAAATTCCAGTTCTTGGGTCCATTGTTGCAATAGTTTGGTAACCAAAACAGGATTCACAGGTCTTCTCAGAGTAGTTTCATTCCAGGACACTTGCATCTCTCCATATTTCTATGCTATAAACCTGCCCATTAAAGAGCCGGTCATCAAAGTCTTAGGGTGGACAGAAAAGGGTTCACCTCCTCTACTTCCCATGTGGAAACATTTCATTCCATCCACTTGGATTTATTTGTGTGTTATTATGTGTGCATGGGTTTTTCCTGCATGTATGTTTGTGCACCATGCACATGCCAGGTGCCCATGGATTAGAACACTGGTCTGATGACTCCCATGTCCTGGTCACTCTGCTCTCCAGCTGGTTCAGGAAGGAAGAGTTGAGATCCAACAAGAGGTGGCAGGCTGGTGTGCCACAGGGAGGTAGCCACAAGATCCAGATGAAAACCCTGCCAGAGCAATACTAAGCTGGAAGGGGACAGCGCTCCAGCAGGGTTGCTGACAGTTCTGAGATTGGGGGAAGAGGTCTGAAGACATCTGCCTACGCTTTCAAGACTGGCTTTCACGTCTGTTTCCAGCTGTAATTTTCTGGGATAATGAAAGTACCATGTGTCTCTAGGTTCCCATACAAACTGGGAAGCTAAAAATGCCAGATGATTGCAACAGATCTCTGCTTGTTTTCATGAGGAAAACTGTCATGTCCCCCTCAACCAGCAAGGATGACGCAACTCGCAAAAGCTCTTCTCCAGCAGTTTATTCAGGTCCCTTGAAAACAGTCTTCCGAATGCCCGGGCAGACCCAACCCACAGGCTAAATACTATATGAACAGCCAATCAAGTAAAGCCACGTGGTGCTATCTTAGAGGCCCACATATGCAGAAGCAAGCCAGATCAGCGGTCTTAACCAAATATGGACTTGTTTACCACTGAGAGCGCTCACCGTCGGGCTGGTGGAAGGCGGAAACCGGCGCCATCTTTAGGGCGCGGCACGTCGCAGCTCTCTACAGTTCCCCCTTTTTTATTTTTTCTAAAGTTGGTAGAAGTCCCTGGAAAGGCTTCGTAATCCCCATATCTGGGGATCTCACGGTGGGCCTGAGCCTGTAGGAGGGCGGTGCTCAAACTCTTATCCGTCTCTGGGTCAGCCTCCCCACTCGGGACTGCCCTGTCTTAGGTGGCCAAGACTTACCCGTCTACTCCGTCATTGACTTGCCAGACCCTAATACCCATGGAACGAATACCTCAGTGGGCAGGGACTATGCTTAGTGAAGATTTAAGGCTTCACAGCAGCGAGCCATGCCTGAGGGGACTGGCCCGCCTCAATGGCGACAAGGGCTTGTATAATCATGGCTGCATTACGCTTTTGTGTGGCTCTCATTTTGTAGATGCACCATAGGCAAACCAGACAGGCTAGTATCATCAGTATCGCCAAAGAGCCTACGCCCGCCCACTCCTTAAGATGATCCATAGCCGTCTGTATCCAGGAAGTCAAACCAGTGGCCAGGCTCAGATCCACCCAAGTGGAATTGATGTGGACGATTGTTGCTCTCAGCTCTCTCATCAAATTTTCAAATTCAGCCGACCAATCCTGTAAGAGGAACTTTGACAATTGTCTAGACAGATTAGCAGCCTTTGTAAAATTTTGATACTGCACGGAAGTAACACACAAACCTTGCATTTTCCACTCACACCCCAATTGTGCTAGTTGCCAAAGAGAATCAATCTGTTCTTGTATTAAATCTATGCGTTGATTAACTATCATAAGACCTCCTTTGAGATGAGAATTCATAGAGGTCTGGGTATCCAATGCCTGTGCTACAGTGGCTGAGATGTTATTCAAGGCATTGGCAGTCTGTATAGAACTAGACAAGGCAATAGCTGAGGCAGTAGCTCCCACAGCAGCAATAGTGATGGCAGTAACAATAGCTGCAGTGATGCCAAAATCTCTTTTAAACCTGAATAGCATCATGGTATTAGGGGCCTCTACAGGAACTGGTACATATCGAGGCATTCTAGTCACCACAGCCACAGGAAAGGCTGTGGCATTCCAGCGTTAACATTTTAAGTTCCTCTTTAGACTCTGAGCTATCCTCTTCCAAAGTATCTTTCCCAGATTTGACCGAGCACTCCTCTTTTAACTGTTCTAATGCCTTTTGTCCTTTTTCCACTGCCTTGCGATATCTCTGATCTCCTAAACAACTCCGAACAAGTCTCCAAATAAGCCGTGCTCCTCCCTGCAATGTACTTTGCTCCCAGGCAAAATCCAAGTCCCTGCCTAATTTGTCCCAGCAGGATAACTTAAGATTCCCGGACACCGCAAACCACGGAGCCACTGAGTCGCATTCATTCAAAAATCTCTCTAGGGTAGACTTCTTAAGTTTCAAATTCCTAGCTAAAAGTAGCTCCTGAAGAGCCAGAAAAATTGGATGTGACTGAGACAATCCCATGATTAAAAATTTACTTTCGGTTCGCAGCTTCCCCGCGAAACTTTACCTTTTGTTCGCAACTTCCCGCGAAACTTTACCCTTTGTTCACTATCTCCGCAAAACTTTACCTTTTGTTCGCTATCTCCGTGAAACTTTATTGTCTCAATTTATCCCAGGAACTTACCAGCGCGCTGCCCCTGACTGCAGGAGTTCTGAGTCTTTTTTGGTTCCCCATACGGGCCACCACTTGTCGCGTCCCCCTCGACCAGCAAGGATGACGCAACTCGCAAAAGCTCTTCTCCAGCAGTTTATTCAGGTCCCTTGAAAACAGTCTTCCGAATGCCCAGGCAGACCCAACCCACAGGCTAAATACTATATGAACAGCCAATCAAGTAAAGCCACGTGGTGCTATCTTAGAGGCCCGCGTATGCGGAAGCAAGCCAGATCAGCGGTCTTAACCAAATATGGACTTGTTTACCACCGAGAGCGCTCACCGTCGGGCTGGTGGAAGGCGGAAACCGGCGCCATCTTTAGGGCGCAGCACGTCGCAGCTCTCTACAGAAAACAAATGCCATGAACCCCCAGGAAATGAAGGGAAAGTGTGTTCTGTGGTCAATGCCTTCATTCTGTCTGCAAGCAGGTCCCAGTCCACAGCTGCTCAACATTCCAACTCAAGTGAGATGTCACCCCACTGGTCGTCAGGTGAGACATCAGAGGCCAGTGAGCTCACCTTGGTCCTTTCAGTCCCGTCCCCCCCACCCAACCTTTCCTCCACCCAAGTTCCTGGCTAACCATGCTAGGACAGGGACCCTGCCTAATGACAAGAAGTCACACACTGACGCCGAACTCAGCCTCACCAGCCAGTGTGGTTCAGCAAGCTTGAGCCCTGGCACCATCCTGCTAGGAGTAAGAGGAGACATGTGCCGATGTCTGCTGGGGGCCTGAAAAGTGCAAATTAATTAATTTAGTTATTACTAAGTATAAACTGTAATATTAGGCCAGCGGAGTAGCCGGCAGAGTAGCCAGCGGCTTGGCAGAGGAGCAGGTGGCCTGGCCCGAGTGCCTTAACTGGTTGCCTAACTTATCCTGGAGAAAGAGCCCCGGGACCAAAGGTGGCCTACACCACCTATAACCTAAACTCTGTTAATTAATATAAGTTGTTATATTAGGCCGGTAGAATTACCGGCGGCTTGGCAGGAGATTGGCCTGGGCTCAAGGGGAGTCTGGGAATCCAACAGCCCGGGCCTGCTTGGACTGAGGGCCTATAAGCCGCCGCAGTCTTTTCCCCAATAATTAAACACACCAAGACCTTTTAATATTTTAACGCTTAGCCCTTAGCTGGGCAGACTCTCAGTTAGCTACTCTAAGTTAACCCAGATCGGATCACCTAATTCCAAACCACCATGTGCCTGCGAGTACCTTCCAGCAATTCTCCAGTCATCTGTCTCCTTCTGTGTCTCCCGGTGGAAAAGAGAGAGTGTGTCTGTGTGTGCCCAGAGTTCCTGTGCTGATCTGAGGAAGTCCCACCTTCCTATACTCTTTCTGCCCAGCCAGTTGGCCATAAGCGACTTATATTAACCAATCAAGAGAATGCCTCAGAAGGGGCAGTAACCAGATCTCAGCATTGAATTCAATGTATCAGAAACAATATTAGACCTTCCCTCAACAGGGGCCAGTGAGGACATGCCCCTGAATCTTCCTTGTGTCTTGATGGCTTCCTACTACTAGACAGAACAAATTTAGGGCCGGGGGGACCATTTTATAAGACCCAGCCAAGTATGGCCTGGTGATTGTTCCATGATACTTCCAGGATGCTGTTGAGGCTACTCACACCTCCCAAGGACTAGCACCAATTGGCCTAAAGCCATAGTGCTGAGGCAGGAGGGCTGACGCGTCAGTGTTGTGGTGACGGTGGAAATCGGTGGCCTACTAGGAAGACTGTTTCAGGGCCGGTTTTAGTTTAATGTGTGACTGCTCTTCAGCTTGTTGTGATCAATCGCCTGACAGAAGCAACTTAGGGGAAGTGGGAATAGGTGGGCTCAAGACTCAAGAACGAGGGGGTGCAGCCTGTCATGGCGGGAAAAGAGTTCATCACGGTAGAGTTCATGATAACAGACTTCATCGTGTGCCAGGGTAGGGCTGGAACTCATTTTGCCATAGCTTAGGAAGCAGAGAGAGACAGAGTATGTGTAATGTCAACACCTACATGGCTCTATTTTTTTCTTCCTTTCTTCTTTCCTTAATTTTTATTCAGTTTGAGTCCCTTGCCTGTGGGGTGATACCACATTCATGGCGAGTCTTGCATCTTCAGTTTGACTCATGTGGAACACTCTCAGACACTTCCAGAGGTGTATCTCCTAACTGATCATCACCCCAAACAACTCCCACGCCTCTAGAGCTGGCAGGGGAAAGATGGATCCTCCTTTTCTTTCATACACAGCACTAGGACTCGGGCATGCCATTGTGAGTCCCAGAACTAGACAGCATGAATCTCAGAAAAGACTTTGAATTTGGGACTTTTAAACAAGTTTGAGACTGCTATCGACTATGGGGACTTTTGAAGCTGGACTAAATGCAATTTGCATAATGGTATGGCTACAAGCCTGTGAGGGCCAGGGAGTGGAATGTGGTGGTTTGAATAAAAATGGCCCCCATAGGACCATAGTGAGTGGCACTATTCGGAGGTGTGGCCTTGTTGGAGTAGGTGTGCCTTTCTTGAAGAAGGTGTGTCACCAGGGTCAGGCTTTGAGTTTTCAGAAATTCAAGTCAGGCCTGGTGGCTCACTGACTCTTCCTCGGCCCACCAGATCCAGCTATGGAACTCTCAGCTGCTTCTCTAGCACCGTGTCTGCCTGCACGCTGCCATGTTTCCCACCATGACGATAATGGAGTAAATCTCTGAAACTGTGAGCCAGTTCCAGTTAAGTGGTTTCCTTCCTAAGAGTTTCTGTGGCCATGGTGTCTCTTCACAGCAGCAGAACCCTGGCTAAGACAAATCTTTGGATTCAGACACCCCTGGGTACCTATGCCCAGTCTCTGACTTTATTAGTTTTGAGGACTCAGGAAACTCAGAGCCACAGCTTGGGGGCCTTCAGAGGGGATGATGGTATCTCAGCTTGGGGGC
>CAJQZJ010033983.1:2805115-2863836 GCA_907164525.1 Lophiomys imhausi | reverse complement strand
GATATCAGCATGCATTTGGGGTGTGTGATATCAGCATGCATTTGGGGTGTGTGATATCACCATGTATTTGGGGCGTGTGATATCAGCATGCATTTGGGGCGTGTGATATCAGCATGCATTTGGGGTGTGTGATATCAGCATGTATGTGAGTGCCACTGGGCTTGCGCAGTCCCACCTCTGTGGTGCTTCCAGCTGCAGCTGCACAGCTGCTTTCCTGAGCTGTCCACATGTTGCGTCTGGCTTTCTTGGGTTGACATTTAATATTTGTGACATCTACACATGCTACAGTCTTCATTGGACTTCACCCTCACAGCTTCACACCTTGCCCTTTCAGGGATTCCATTGTAGGGAGTTAGATTAATATAAATTAGATTTAGTAAATATCTAGGTTTCTGATACAGACTCTTAATCCAGAGCATGAAGATCAAGTTGGCTGTGAGCAATTAGCTTATCAGCTTATGGATGAAGTCATGAGAAACAAGGGGAGTCTCTATGGACTGAAAAACAAGGTTGAAGTCAGGTGAGACAAGGAAAGACTTTATGACCTGGCATTGTTTTCAGCTGCTAAGTGGGCAGAGCCCAAATTAAGCTGAAGCAGGTGGAACAAGAAGCAATTCTATTTAAGGACAAGTGGATGGAGCCAAGGGAACACACTAGAGAGCTAGAGCTCCGATGGTAGTGAGTCCTCACGCTAGAAAGGACAACAAGTAGTTTATATCATCTGATGGAGAAAGTGCTGATGGCCAGATCTCCCTGAGGCAGAAAGAAGCTGGTGAGCTGAGAAAGCCTCAACAAGACAGCAAAAGTCCAAGGACTAAACCCTGTGGCTCAGCTTTTGCCTAAGAGGGGTTTGACCTGTCCAAACAGTGGCCTGAACAGAACTATGGCCAGCTTTAAAGACTGAGGCAGAGTGGCAGAGTTGCTGATACGAAGGAAATAAGTTGGCCTACAGATGGCTGAGGTCTCACAGAGAGAAGAAAGCCTCAAGCCTTAAGGTGAAACCGCCATAGCCAATTTTCCCTGATGAATCTACATCTGAGATATTCCAGAAGAAAGACTGCTAAGTGCATTAAAGGGTCTACCACAGAGACTGTGTTCATGGTGACTGAGGACCTGCCCCAGAGACTGTATCCTTCTAAAAGCTTATAAAAATAGTTGTAATAGTTATCAATAGGTTTAGTGGTTAGGTCTTAAGGGTTGTAGGCATTCATAGGGGTTGTAGGAATTTATAGAAATAGTAGTTAAGTAAGTTATTTGTTATAAGTGAATATAGTTATTAATAAATAAGTGTTTAATAATTAAAAAGTACAGTTTCATTCTATGCAGAAAATCAAAGTTCCTGTATACTGCCTAGCCTCTCAAGGCTCCCTTTAAAAATTTGGTGGAATCCCCTATGATCCTATAACTCCCACATCCTGCAAGCTTGCAGAGCTTGCATTGTACAGATAACACCATGATCTGCTGCCAGTTACACAACACCAAGTTACAGTTTAGACTGTAACTGCAGTCAGTACCCCTCGGATGACAGCAGACTCTGAGGGCCTGGAAAACACCTGTTAGACAGGCTTGTAGAAGCACAAGGATCCTCAAAGACATTCTCTTCTCAAAGCCACGGTTTTCAAATGAATGCACAGTTTTATGAGCGGGATCCTGCAATGGGTTGAGTCCTACAAGTCCGGAAGCCTCTCGCCACGGCTATACAATGACTGTACCTGATGTCCTCTGAAGACCTTCAACAAGCCTTTCCCGGCGTCACACTGCAAGTGCTTGGGACTCGCCTTTAACAACAGAAAACACTTCCTCATACACATCCTCCTGCTTACATTGTAAAACAATGCCTTTTAAACCCAGACTACATTGTGAAAAATCTTTTTCTGCCTGTTGATCCTGGTTATAGAAGAAGCCAGCAATAAGAATTCTGAAGCCCGAGTGATTGCTGCCTTTAAGTTTCCTATTCCAGGGCTACGGATGTAGCTCAGTTGATAGAGTGCTTCCCTGCATTCAGGAAGCCTTGGGTTTGGGCTCCAGCATAACATAAATTAGGTGTGGTGGCCCTTGTCTCTAATCCCAGCCCTTGACAGGTATTGATAAGACCATCAGAAGTTCAAGGTTCTCTTCAGCAATGTAGTGAGTTCAAGGCCATCCTGGCATACACAAAACCCTGTCTCAAAGCAAAAAAAGAAGGCTGGGCTGTGGTGGCACACACATTTAATCAGCTCTCAGGAGGCAGAGGCAGGCAAATCTCTGTAAGTTTGAGGTCAGCCTGGTTTACAGAGAAAACATGTCTCAGAAAGAAAGGAAGAAAGGAAAAGAAAGGAATGGAAAGGAAAAGAAAAGAAAGATTCTTCTATGTAATTACCCCATTAACTTTAAACTCGAACCCATTCCTAGCCCGCTTTTTACTTTGTATTTTGAGACATGGTCTCACTAAGATGCCCAGGCTGCTCTACGACCCACTCTTAAGGCCATTGTCCCATCTAGTTTTATCTCAACTTCACACAAGCTAAAGTCATCTCAAAGGAGGGAATCTCAATTGAAAAAACGCTTCCATAAGTTCCAGCTGTAAGGCATTTTCTTAATTAGTGATTGACAGGGGAGGTCCCAGTCCATTGTGGGTGGAGCCATGCCTGGCCAGGTGATCCTGGGTTCTATAAGAAAGCAGTCTGAGCAAGCCATGGAAAGTAAGCCAGTATACTAGCACCCCTTTATGGCCTTTGCAACAGTTCCTGTCTTCAGGTTCCTGCCCTGTTTGAGTTCCTGCCCTGGCTTCCTTCAATGATGGACTACAATTTGGAAGTGTAGGCCAAATAAGCCTTCCAAGGACCCCCTCCACACACATACACCCCCCTCCAGCTTGCTTTTTGGTCATGCAACAAGAGAAACCCTAGCTAAGATGTGTTGGTACCAGGATTGTGGGTATTGCTGTGACAAACCTGACCATGTTGTTTTGGGGAGGACTGTAGAAGGACTTTGGAACTTTGGGCTAGAAAAGCCACTGAGTGTTGAGAGTTCAGTGAGCTGTTCTGTAGAATCTTGGAGGATAAGAATGTTGAGGGTGATGGAGGCTTGGCTGGTGAAGTTTCAGAGGGAAGCACCAACTCTACTAGGCCATTTGTGTGAAGAATCTGCAGTGTCTGGTCAGCTGCAGCTGAAGAATCAGATGTGATTAAGAAGAGACCAGCAACATCGAGATGAAATCTTCTCAGGGTCAGCACACAGAAGCTGTGCTCCAGAGTCGGCCAAGGTTGTAACTTGCACCAGCAGCTGAACTGGTTTTGAAGGCATGAAAGGTCATGGAGAGCTGCTGAGGCCATTGGCAAAGGTGTAGCCTCAGTGGTCGTTGGAGCCCCACAAGTGAAGGTTACTGCAGAGAAGTTGAGGCTTTGTACCATGAAGACAGCCCAGGAGGGGCTCCTGTTCAAAGTGCAGCCTGGTTGCACGAGGCGACCCAATATTTTGGAGATGCCAGTACCATGGGATGACCACAAACACAGCAGCACTGCAGAGTGGAGCCATCCTGAGCCTATAAGACAAGCTGTGTGTGCTGCAGAGGGCAGCGCTCCCCCAAACCCATTGGAGGAGCCCAGATAATGGTGAGTAAATCTCAGATAATTGAATATTGAGTTATTTATACTTTTGGAGTTTGATTTTATTTTGTTCAGACTGTGACTGTGCCCTGTTTTTTCCCTCTTAAAGTAAGAAAGCATTTAACTTTTTATTTTACAGGACCCCACAGTTGAGAGACTGAATTGTCAGAGATTTTAGGTTAAAAGAGACTCTGGATTTTTTAAAAGACTGAATTTTAAGGTGTTTGAATTTTTAAGGACCATGGGACTTTTAAGGTTCATGAAATGTTTTATATTGTGATGTTGATGTTCATGTGTGATCTTGAGGATGAACGAAAAAGGAGAAGCTGTGGCTTTAACAGTGTCATGGTTTTGTGTTAGGCTGACAACGGGTCAGTTGTCCTGGCTGGTTTAATGTCAACTTGACACCAGCTAGAGTCATCCAAAAGGAGGGAACCTCAATTGAGAAAATGCCTCCATAGGATCTGACTGTAGGACATTTTCTTAATTAGTGGTTGGTGGGAGAGGGCCCAGCCCACTGTGGGTGCTGTCACCCCTGGGCTGGTGGTCCTGGGTTCTATAAGAAAGCAGGCTGAGCAAGCCATGAAGAGCAAGTCAGTAAGCAGCACCCTCCACGGCCTTCGCATCAGCTCCTGCCTCCAGGTTCCTGCCTGGTTGAGTTCCTGTCCTGACTTCCTTCAGTGATGGACTATGATGTGGAAGGGTGAACCAAATAAACCCTTTCCTCCCCAGCTTGCTTTTGGTCATTTCATTGCAACAACAGAACCCCTAACTAAAATATAGGATTTGAACTTGTGATCTTTCTGTCTCAGCTTCCCACGTAGCTGGGATTACGGACTGAGCCTCCAGGCCAAGAGAAAGCGTCTTTACTTTCCTCAGTCTACCAACCTTCTGGTCCTCTGACCATCCAGGAAGATCTGCCCACAGTGTTCTGAGGTTAGCTCTCACTCATCTCCCCAAACCCTTCCAAATTCCTCCCACAAACCCAATGCCTAACGTCGGGTGAACAGGTCCACTCATAAGAGCGACCTCACTTCTCTGGCACTAGTTTTCTTTATTAGTCAGATGTTTTCATCTCCGTGACTGAAACGCTGTGAGAACAAGTTGAAGGAGGTCTTTCTCTCACAGTTTCAGGAGCATCAGTCCATCAAGGTGAGGGTGTGACAGAGCAAAGCAGTTCATGGAAGAGAAGTGGCCCATACAGGAAGAGGTCAGGGCAAGACACAGCATCCAGGAGCATTCGCCCAGTGAGCGTCTTCCTCCAACAAGGCCCTACCTTCTACTTTCACCACCTCCCAGCATGGCCATCCTATTACACATCCATCAGGAGAGAGATCCATTCCTTATGTCGGAGTCCTCATATCAATCAACTGTGAAAACACCCTCACATTGCTTAGAGGCCTGGCTTATTATTCTTCCTCTTTTCTGATCTCCTTAATTTCCAATCAGCTGACCATCAAAATTAGCCATCATGGGATCGATGTATGTTTATTTGAGGTTATTGGAAGATTGCTTGGCTGCATCTTATGTTAGGAGTTTTGGAATGCAGACATGGCCCGTGTGATAGAGCACTTGTCTAGCATGTGCGGTCCTGGGTTCTGTTCTCAGTACTGAGTGAGGTGGGCGTGCTGATGCCTGCCTGTCTGTAATCCCAGCCCTGGAGAGGTGGAGGAGGAAGGATCAGGAGTTCAAGGTCATCCTTGGCTATCTAGTAAGTTCAAGGTTAGCCTGGACTACATGAGACCCTGTGCCCTAGTATTCTGTCTGTTGCTGATGTAATAATTTAGGTGAGGAAAGGGTTTATTTGACTTATATATCCAGATCACTGTTCTTCACTGAGGGAAGTCAGGGAAGGAACCCAGAGGCAGGAACCATGTAGGGACCCTGCTTACTCTTCATTCTCTGGCTCCCTCTCTTAATTGTGCCTAGCAAACTTTCTCATATGGCTCAAGACCACCTGCGTATGGATCGTGCTGCCCACAGTGGGCAGTGTCCTCCTGCGTCCACTATTAACCAAGACAGTCCCCAAAAGACATGGCCACAGGACAATCTGATTGAGACCAGTTTTCTGCTGAGACTTCTTCTCTCAGATGAATGGAGGCTGTCTGGAGCTAAGTCCAACTAGGACACCCTGTCTCAAAAACAAACAAACAAACAAAAAACCGTATGCTGAACACTAAAAGGTACATAACATCTCCTTAGTCAGCATGGGAGGATGGTGGATGCTACCTCCCTCTTAACATTTTGGATTTATAGTCACTACTCAGACAGTTTTAAAGCTCGGATGTTACAAAGAGGAAAGGGAGACACAGGAGACTGAGTTTCAGAGATTGCTGGTGTGGTGGTACTCCTGCCTCTGCCCCTTTGTTAGCAGCATGATCCCAGGAAGGTGACATTCCTACCTGGGCCTCAGCCTCCCTGTCTATGACATGGAGATGCTTATGACCTTGTTCTATGGGTGAAATGAAATAACGAGGCTGAAAGTCCCGGCAAAGATCAGGCCCTAAACAAATGGTGACTGGCCGCCTGAGCCCGTTGGCATCACTGCAGCAAACCAGCAGCCTTACTGTCCCTTCTAAAGTCTGCTAGTTTCTTCAGTCAGAACACTTCCTTCAGAGCAGCTGCTCAGTTATAGGAAGAGTAATTCTGTGTAGGGCTTAATCAATGAGACCAATTGTTTAGTGTAACATGGAATGAGATGGAGGTGTCAACTGACTGTCCTGTGGAGCAGTTCACAAGCTGGCGAACAGTGGGAACGTTTGAGAGACAGAGACATTTCCAGTCTCCTACATACGAGACCATGGACTGTGTTCCTGCTGTGGCCAATGTCCTCCCCTGGTCACATGAAGTGATTCATCTTATTTGGGACTCTGGTGTTTTCTTTTTAAGTATTTCTTTTGGAAACAATCCCAATTCAGAAACAGACCCCCCCCCCACACACACACACCCTAATACCACCACTATTCTCTAATGTTAATTGTACTTTCTTTGCAACCCAGGACAGCCTTGACCTTGTCATCTTCCTATGTCACTTCTCCGTGTAGCTGAGGTCTCAGTGCTACACCACCAGGCCAACCTTGGTGGCTTTTCATTCAAATCTTGTGATCGGAATGCTTCATTTCCAACAACAGCCCTCTACGAAATCTTCCTCAGAAACGAGGATGAAGGGCCATAAATGGAGCAGCTGGCCTAGAAAAACATTTATAGGATATTCAGAAACAAGCATGGCTAAGGAGGGCAAGATGGGAATACTAAGTTACCCTGCCAATGCCCAGCCACTCAGGAGGAACAACACAGGCACTGACAAAATGTGAAGGGGCTGAGATTTCACTGGCCTTGCTCGATGAAAACACAGTCTGCCACACTCTCCTGGATGCTGTAAGAAGCGGAGAATCCTGAGTCAAACAGAAAAGAAGTTTCTCTGTTCACAGCAACTGCAGCACATAGGGAACTGGCCTTTCTCTCTCCACCTCCTGAGGCTCCATAGCAACGGTTCTCAACCTGTGGGCCAAAACTTCTTTGAGAGCCAAACAACCCTTTCATAGGCATCACCTAAGACCATCAGAAAACACAGATATTTACATTACGATTCATAACAGTAGCAAAATTACAGTTATAAAGTAGCAGTGAAAATAACTTTATGGTTGGGGGTCACCACAATGTAAGGAACTGTACTAAAGGGTCATAGCATCAGGAAGGGTGAGAACTACTTGTCTAGAGAAATGAAAATGGGTGCCATTAAGCACTTTAGGTACAAGTGAGTGCATTATAAGAGCAGAACTCTTGAGGGTGGAGAGATGGCTCAGCAGTGAAGAGCCTGGCTGCTCTTGCAGAGGACCCAGGTCCCATTCCCAAATGTACCATATGATGGCTCAGACCCGTTCCTGTGAGATCTAACACCTTCTTCTGGCTTGCACAGACACATGTGATACATACACACCCACAAAAGAAGTAAATAAATCTTAGCAAGAGAGCGGGGAGAGAGAAGAAACCCTGGGAAAGTTTCCTGCTTTTTACCCGGGTACAGAAACGGGGTCTACATTGTACTGGATAGTGAATGCAGACCTTTCCCATGAGAGAAATAATTAGGTCTTTCAAGGTCATTATCTCATGGCTATGAAGAGACACCATGACCACAGCAACTCTTAGTAAGGAGAATATTTCATTGGGGCTGGCTTACAGTTTTAGAGGTTTAGTCCATTATCACCATGGTGGGAAGCATGGTAGCACGCAGGCAGACGATGCTGGAGAGGTAGGTGAGAGCCCTACATGGGATCAGCAGGCAACAGGAAGAAAGATTGACACTAGGCTGGCTTGAGCATTTGAAACCTCAAAGCCCACCCCCAGTAACACACTTCCTCCAACAAGGCCTAATAATGCCACTCCCTATGAGCCTATGAAAGTCATTTTCATTCACACCACCCCAGCCATCCACAATTCACTTGAACATTCAGCTGCTTAGCTCAGGAGTTACACAAAAATGCACTAAAGATCCACACCAGGCTGTTTTGCAACAATTATCCATAAATATATTTTTTGTTGTTTTTATAAGACAGGGTTTCTCTGTGTGGCTCTGGCTGTCCTGAACTCACTTTGTAGACCAGGCTGGCCTCAAACTCACAGAGATCCACCTGCCTCTCCTCCTGAGGCTGGGATTAAAGGCATGTGCCACCACCCTGGCTTTCATAAATAATTTTACTTTTTCCTTTGAGCTTTCAGAACATGAATGCCTATCTTCCACAAGCTGCAGCTACATATTTCTAAAGAAACATCATAGAACCCAGGGGCTAAAAAAAAAAATACATAAATTCAAGGGAGACTACCCTGTAGTAGAGAAACAAGGCTACATTTTCTTTATAAGAATGGTGTTTTTCTTAAGAGACTTTCAGTAAATGAGTTCACAGAGCATGTAATTCAACTCTTACTTTTTAAAAGATCTATTTGTTTACTTATCCATGTGTGTGTGAATGTGTCAGTGCATGTATGTGTGCTGCACGTGTGCCTGGGTGCATGCACAGGGGTCAGAGGAAGCTGCCAAGTGTCCTCTCTCACTCTCCATACATCACCATTCCTTCTGAGGCAGCATCTCTCTAAGAACATGGAGCTTGTGTTTTCTTGGCTAGGCTGGAAGCTGATAAGCCCCAATGATGCTCATGTTTCTGCACACCACCCCCACCCCCAGAACCAGGGTTACAAGAGTTTGCAGGACACCCAGCCTGTTAAGTGGGTGCTCAGAGCTGAGGTCCAGTCTTCATGTCTGCACAGCAAGCACTTTTAACACAGAACCAGAGTCTCTTCAGCTCCTGTTGTTCGGTGGCTCTGTGGCCACCAGTCATGTCTCCCATCCCAAAGACTCTATAGTTTCGTCAAACATTGCCACAACTTGGAACCATGTGTTCAAATTCCTGAGCCCATGGGGGACATTTCAGACCCTGCCCATAACAATCGCTAAACAACCTTTCTTTGAACTTACATAATCTGGTGACCTTCAGGGGACATAGAATGTATAATATCCCTTCTTATTAGTTAATTCTGTGAATTAATCCACAGCTTATAAAACATGGTAGTTCTAACATGCAAAAAGTCATGTCTGTTCAAGAACATACTGACATGTCTATTCCAGGTTCTTGCCAGCAGGGAGAGGAGAGAAGGGAAGAAAGGGGGAGAGAGAGAAGGGGGGGAAGGAAGGAGAGGGAGAAGAAAAGGGGAGAGAAAGGGGAGGGAGAGGGCTTTTCCTACAGCAATTCAGTTCTTCAGCAAACATTGGCAGGGTATCCTAAATGTAAATTCTGATGATGTCTGGGGATGGCATCAGACCCCAAAGGCTAAGGGCTCAGTCTTACATGTCTCTGTCCCATGCCTAGTTTCAGATGTCAATCAAAAGAGGTGGGTTCCCAGACTATCCACTGATTCTAACTAACACAGCTACAGACTGGAAGTTCCCCTGGCCGCTGTTCCCAGATTCTGTCCTTTGCTAGAACAGCCACAGAATGGAAATGGCTCTCTTTCTCGATGACTGCTTTATTACAAAGGGTGATTGGGTTAGTCAATTATTACTAAGGGACAGTTGACCAGCCAAATGAAGAGACTGATGTGCACGGCAGGATCTGGACGATTCTGAGAACAGGAGTTTCTATCCTGTGAAGCTCTGTGAGGTTTGATCATGCAGACGTGCTCCGGGTCCTCTCTGTAATGTCTGAATTACAGTGCAGTGTCACAAACTGCCACACATTTGCTGCTGCTACAGCTGGGGGCCATCTCACCACCATACCTTGCCCTCCACGGTGGACCACCGAATCCTCTAAGCCAAAACAAACCCTTAATGAAATTCCGGGCACTGCTGATGGGTGGTGGTGAAAGTCCTACCCGGTAAACCGTAGGCTTGGTCCCACCTGGAAGCCAGTGTACACAGATGTGGCTCTCTGAAACCCAAACCCACCTCAACAGAAGGCTGTGTGTAGTTGAAAGGGGCTTATTATAAATTGTTGGGGTTTATTTGGAAGATGCTTATATTCAAATGATAACTGTTCACCCCCTAAGATCTGGTTACACCCCAGATGAGCACAGCACATTCTCACGTACATCAAGTGATGTTGTGTGACCTTGCCTGCTAATTTATCCCTGATTTATTGGCTGAATAAAGTTGGCTTGGCCTGGACTGGACAGAGAACAGAGATAGGCAGAGCTAAGGTTCATGATGAGCTTGTTGGGTGAGAGAGGGAGCATGAGACGGAGAGAAAGGCGATACCATGGGTTAGCGTGGACAAGAAGCACAAGTGGGTGGCCCAGAGTAGCCTGCACAGCGGACAGGACCAAATGGAGCATGTGCCAGTATTAATGGGGGTTCTGTCTAGGGAGTAGAAAGCTTGGTGGGTTAAGATCTGCCCAGCCCTAGTGTTCTAAGTCTTTTTAAAAATCTAACAGGTCTCTGTTTATTTAGAATATAGGGTGTTAAGGAATAACTCTGCCACCTTATTATATGTATCAATAATAAATATTAAATAATTTATTTTACAATAAATGACAGAAGATGCCCTCTCCCTTCAGGAACTGAGGAAAAACCCAAAATATAAAGGATCTCCCATAGCCCTAATCACTTAGAACAAGGGGTTTGGGAGTTGCAAAGCAGGAAACAGAAGTGTGACTAATACACTTATTTTTTGGACCATGGTGTGATGAGTACATCATGTGAGAGTTGTTTACCTATGACTGGCCCACCTGACCAATAGCCCTGAGAAGGAGTCTCTCTGTACAGGCTGGGTGGTACTGCCTAAACTCTCACAGCCACAATTTATGATCCCTCATTAAGAAGTTTGCTTCTGTGTTGCCTCATGCTTGTGTTTGGAGATACGGGTTCTCAGCTTCCTGCTCCAGCGGCATGCCTGCCACTTGCTGCCATGCTTCCCCACCATGATGGATTCTTATCCCTTGGAGCTGTAAACCAGGATGCATTCTTCTGTAAAAAACTTAAATACAAGCCGGGCGGTGGTGGCGCACGCCTTTAATCCCAGCACTTGGGAGGCAGAGGCAGGCGGATCTTTGCGAGTTCGAGGCCAGCCTGGTCTACAAAGCGAGTCCAGGACAGCCAGGGCTACACAGAGAAACCCTGTCTCGAAAAACCAAAAAAAAAAAAAAAAAAAAAAACTTAAATACATTTTTCCAAGCTTCCTCTAGTCAGTGTTTTGCATTTAAAGAGTAAGCGGCAAGACCACCCATGAGGACACGCTTGAGCACTGCAGGGAGAGTGCAGATGAATGCAGTTTCAAACACGGCCCAGTGAGCCCAGGGGCTTCAGTGGGTAGAAGAACTTTCACACAGGTCTCATGACCTGAGTTCAGTTCCTGGATCCCACATGAAAGTACATGTGACTACATGAAGCAACTACACAAGATTGTCCACTCATCTCCACATGTGTGTATGAGCACTTGCATTCACACACACATGGGTGCACATGCTGTTTTTAAAAAAAATAAATAGAACTTAAAAGAACTACTAAAAAGCCACACCACTAGTAGTAAACAGGTTTAACTCTAAAACACCTATTTCTTTCTCATAGGATTGAGCAGTTATGTCTAACTCTGAAGGCAGACTTGTCTAGGCTCACATCTGGTTTCCTCAGGGCTGTATGGCCTTTGGCTAGCAAGAAGGAGTTTAGTGGGCTTTGTCTTGTCCTCTGTCAATAGGAGACACTAACCTCTATTTAATGGGTAACTACAGTGGTTTTAAATAAGCCAGTGCACACGAAGTAGCATGTATCCCACACATACTAATTCAAAATTATTTCCAGAAGAAATTTCACAGCAAAGACTAACCAAACAATTGTGTCTTGTAAAAGGAATTTGTCTTATATGAATTCTTGTAGAAGAGTTTGATTTAGAATTGTGTGTGTGTGTGTGTGTGTGTGTGTGTGTGTGGTGCAAGTGTACTCTTTCTGCTGTGTGTGTGCATGTTGTTTTTATAGACGCACTCCTTCCACTGTGGGTTCAGGGATCTAGCTCAGGTTTTCAGATTTGGGCAGCACTTTTATCAGCTAAGCTATCCAGAAGCCCTGGATCTAAAGTTTTAAAGTCTCTATTTTTGGGTCATTGAGCCCATTATTATTAGGTCATTTGTCTGGTGCACATTCAGCTGCCATCACCACATTTCCTCTCAGGGAACTACCTGTGCCCAGGACATTTTCAGGGGAGGGCGTTCTTCCCACAGTTTTAGTGTTTTAGATAGAGCAAAGTCCAAGATTTCAAAGCTGTAGCTCAAGGAGGAATTTTATCATGCAGCCAGGAATTCGCTAAGTGCTAATGGTTGCAACAATGTTAATAACTGAAACTTAAAACAGGATGTTTTCTGTTAGTTCAGTTCCTCTCACTATGCTCAGAAAGGCCTAGATAGCAGATGCATTGAGCAGACAGAAGATTCAGAGTAAAACCCTGCTGGTGGTTTTGACTGAGAACTTAAAACTTTACTTTCGTTATTACCAGACAGGATCAACTGAAATCAAAAGCAAGACAAAACAAGAACAGCAGGTTCACCCCAAAGAGTAACTTCAGCATTGAAAAACATCAGGTGTTATCGTCGCGCCTGCATGTAATACATAATTTTAATGTAAACTATTTTAAAGTGAGATTAAGAGTTTTGAAATTTGTTAAATTAGCATAGAAAGTATTGGGTTTCACTATGGTGCTTTCATACATGTTTATTATTAAGTATAAATTCTTTACTAGCTAGAGGATTCAAATTGCATAGCCTATAGTATGTTATACTTAAAAAATCAGTATAAAATGAAATTTGAAATTAACCTAAGATTTACTAGAAAGTCCTAGGCTAGGTATTGATAACAGATATGAAGATGAACAAAGATACAGTCCCTGTGCTGAGGAAATTCCTAGACCTAGAGGTGAAACAGAAATGGAAAACTACGTGCTGTGAGAACACAAAGAAAGAATGGAATATGCCTTTGACGAGTGATGACAGTTTAGGGCATTTTTTTCCCCTATAGCTGACAATAAAACAATTCAACCACATTACCATTTCCATACCATCTACAAGATACATCTCAATTTCACCACACCCCTAAAAAGTGGTCTGGGAAAAAGAGCTGAGGGAGCTGAAGTTCAAAGATGAAGAAGCTAAGGACCACATAGCTAGCACACAGAAACTGAGGCCAGATGTGTACAGGGACCTTAGCCTTGCCCAGTCTAGAAATACCCACTTCTGCACTCTGTTACAGTCTGCAGTTAATTTGTATCTGTGTAAAGTTTGGATGTAAAACTTTAATCTGGAAGTTCAAATAGGATGTCAGAGTGCTCTGAGATAGAGGGCTTGCCCAAAATGAGGCCAGTCTGTCCCCAGACCAGACTGGGAGGCAGGGATTGAAAAATTGCATATAAAATAAAAAGTCAAGATAGAACTGGGGTTTAACTAGCCAACGGCCTCCTCTTCTCTCATGGAACTAGGATCACAGTTTGAACATGCAGACCTCCAACTTCATGTGTTTGCCAGATTCCTTTTTCCATAACTAGTGAGGACCCCGAAGTCAAGGGAAGAGCCTCCACACTTTTCTGAGACCTTCAGGACCTAGCACTCACACACGTTGACTGACTGACTGCTGGTTTGGCCAGTGTTTCTATAGTGAGCTTGCTAAGTGTATGGTGTGAGTTAAGGTACCTGGGTGAAAAGACTAGACTTGATGTTTGTAAGCTAGCAAATAAGAAAAGATGACTACAGCAGTATAGTGCTGTTGTTTTTAGACTGGTAACTCTCTATAGTTAATGTGCATTACCAACCACCTGTGGACAGTTACACAACTGTCCTGTTTACCCTTAGAAGGTCATCACAGAGGAGAGCTGGGTACAGCTCGAAAGCAACTCTAGAGAAGTCTTAATGAAGGCATGCACATCTCACTTCCAGACTTCAACATTGTACCTATTTTGTTTTTCAAGGTGGCAAAGAGTAATAATTTCAGTTACTGCTCTCATGTACTTCGTGCTTACAAAGCAAAATGCTTAGTTCCCTTTCTTGGTGCTTTACACATATTCGAGAACTTCCCCAGCACCCTGTAGTACTAAACCTAGATTATTGATGGGACTGTGTAAAAACTGAGCAGGCTTTCCTTGAACTTAAAGAGAAAGAACAGAGACAAACCAACGATCTAGAGTTTGGTGTATCCTTGGCAGTGGGTTGGCGTGCCTCAGCTTATAGTCGGCATGTTGACAGGGCATAACAGAGAATGCTGACATGCCCTGGGAGGGTGCTTGGAGAATAAGACACTGTGCGGGAGCTTTTTAACTTTAGGGGTTGCTTCTCTGAGATTTGTGTGTGGTTTTTGCTGGTCTGGTGATACAAACTCAAGGCCTTGAGACACTAGCACTGAGTTGCACCCCCACCCCATTCCCTAAGGTAGAGTACTTGAATTTGGTACTTGAGTACTTGAGTACTGCTTGCTTCTGGAGCAGTACTCACAGAGTACTTTTGCATGTGTCTGCTTCTTACAAGGTACTTAGATCTCCCACCCCTCCCCCTTTCTTAAAGCAAACTGCCAAAACCAGTCTCTGCCTTTCCCCCAGAGACATGAAACCTTCCCTTCTGCTTCCTTAGGGCCCTCCACCCTAGGTTGTCGGCTTGTCTTAGGTTAATGAGGCTGGTGCAACAGTGAATTCCCCTAAGGCCCAAAGGGGATTCAGGATGTCTTCCGGAGCCAACAACTGCTTTTTATTAAGGCCTGGGAAATGATTATTTTCTAAAAACTGGGTGTCCAACAGCACACAAACTAGTTAATGGCTGTTGGCTACCCATTTCTCTCCTCTTCTGTCTCTCCCAGATTGCTAGGACAGAGTAAATGTCCACCAGTGCTCCAAGGACAGCCAGCTGGTACTGACTCTCTGAAGACTCTACTACAGTTATCTTGTCTGCACTTTGTTTTTCCCTAAGAGGCAAATTTCCTATTTAGGGAGCTGCCAGCTCTCAGGATGTCAGCTTGTGCTTTCGACCTATAATTGGGCAGAAAGATGGGAGGAGAAACTTACGGTTCAGATCAATGGGTGGGAGAGAACTCCTCCCCCATACCGTCTAAACAACAGGTGGTTTGGGGCACACTATCAACTCTGTTACACACACACCCCTGTCATCGCCCCCCAGCCCCCCACCGCCCCTGCACACACAAAACCACAGGCAGAGCTTTCATACTGAGTGGCACTTGCTGCCCGGAGCTCAGAAGCGTATCTGGCAGGATATAACAGATGGGGACTCTCGCTAGCGGGACACCAGGCTTTCGGTTGTCCAGGGGCTTGAGGTTTTGTGAACTATGGACATCAGATTTTTTTCTTTCTACTCTGTTCCCCGGAGTATGTCCCACCGTCCTCTCCATCGGCTTCCTCGAACGTTGGTTCTCTGCAGAGGGGTTATCTCCATCCTGACCCTCCCGGAGTTCCCAGGGCGACTATTTTTAGCAACGGCCGCTCTGCTCCAACTTAGTCCTGGGAGGAGCTGCGGTGTGAGAGCGGTTGCCGCAGGCACAGAAACCACCGCTTTCTGGCATTTTTAGAGTTAGGCACCGAGGCAAGGAACCAATCTTCCCTGCAGTGCCAGCCAGGTAGGCGGCTCCGAGCGGCGCAATCATCCAGCAGCCGAGAGGACTGACTTCCCGGTGCTCAGCAGCCCGCCCAGTGCTGGCCCGCCCGCCCCGGGCGCCGGGTGGTCTCTGCAGAGGAGGAAGTTCCCGGGCACCGCTGCCTGCGTCACAGCGGGGCTGGCACCGCGGCGGCGGCTCGGCAGACAGCGGCGACCCCGGGGCTGGGCGCTGGGCGGCGCTGGCTGCCGCGGGCCAGGCGGCGCAGGGCGGCGCTGGAGGCGGCTCCGCTAGCAGCCGGGGAGGCACCAGGGAGGAGGAACAGGGCTGCGGAGCTGGGGCGTTAGCTTCGTCCCGGCTCAGAGCCCGCGAAGAGGACGAGGACCAAGGCGCCGCCGCGGCCGCGGCCGCAGCACTCCGGGTGCGACAAGCCATGGGCAGCGACCCCGAGGTCGCCAGCCGCCGCTGAGCCCAACCCGGACACAGCTCGCAGCGCTGTCCGGCACCCTCTCCTGCGGACACCCTCATTCCCAGAGGTAAGAGCTGGGGACCCTCGGAGGGATGGAGAGGGATGGTCGGCACCCGGCCACTGGGCTCCCTTCTCTGGGCGCGCCCCAGCCAGTACGCGACCGCCCTGCCTCGTTCGTGTCCCTGCCTCCTCTGAGCTCTGGGACAAGCACAATGTGGTCGCCTGCTCAGCGTGCGGTCCCAGGAGCCCGCTAACCCCAACCCCACCCAACCCACGCGGGCCCCGTCGTCTGTACCAGGGACCCCCACCCGTCGCCTTGAGCAGCGTGGCCACCGCAGGTTCTGGGGGCTGGGGGAGGGGCGTACGAGGAGAAAACGCGGCGCGATGGCCTGGGCGATTCTCCTTCCATACCTTCAAACCCCCCGGAGATGTTGGGGCCTGTTTTTTCTGCTCTTCTCCCCAGCCCCCTCACCTCCTGGAATGCCTGAAGTTACACTTTTTTGAGGAAGGAGGGGGACATCGAAGGTCTCCATAGGGATCCAGTGAGCACCAGTCTGCTCACCTGCAGGTCCAGAAGGGCGGGAAGAGACTGCTCCGCATCCCATACACAGCCAGGGAAAGAGGGAAAGCCAGGTGTGTAGGCCAGCGGCTGTGACCAGAGAACCTCTGCCTTCATCCCAAACGGAGCTTAGCAGGTCCTTCGTTTTCTCTGGTTCCCAACATAAAGGTTTTTGGGATGGAGTTAGCCCCTCAGGAGCCTTAGGGTGTGCTCTGTAGACACCAAACCCTTTTTCTTTTTTCTTTTTCTCTCTTTTCTTTTCTTCCTTTCCTTTTTTTTTTTTTTTTTTTTTTTTTTGAGCAGCCAATTCTTCTCTCCCCCCATGCTTGGCTGTGTACCTCAGATTTCAGTTATTTAAAAAAACCTTCAAGTTTACCTTATCTTCATGATGGCTCAGCCCACACCTAGTCCCCATGCTTATGCGGATGTTTTATTAGGGAGTGAGGGCAAAACTTCACCGAGTTTACAATTCCTTAAGCATTATAAACTCACAGCAAATCAGTTTTTTAAAAAACATTTTCTGGTTCCTATCCTCTTTAAAGTGAAAAATAAGACTAATTGGTCTTTGTGGGAGTGTCTAGTTTTGGCTCAGAGAGCCTTAAGCTACCCATTAGACACGCTGTTTCAATCGCTTCTACAGACTGCAGTAGTGTAAGAAGTGTGGCCTGAATTAACGGTTACATTTCTGCCAGGTATGCCGTGGTTGACTGAAGCTTGGACAATGTTTTAGAGTGGACCAGATAGTAAGATGCCGTCTGAGTGATAGCGAGTGGTACAAGCGATTTCAAACGTCTTGGTTCACACAGCTCTGCTACGCAGCAGCATAGCTTTGTACACAAGTACTCTTTATTTTCTAGTGATTTGTAGAAAGCTACTAAGTCTGATTGTAATCTGAGTTTCATGGACTTTTACTCAGATTTACAGCCCACACTGGGGTCTGACTACAAAGCTATCGGATTAGATCTACACAACTCTAGTCTATGACACTTGAGTTTCTTATGACTTAAGGCCAACAGGGGTAGGGGGCAGTTTTGCAAGCACAAACATTTTCCTCTTTTATATTCTCAGCAGGTAGAGACCATCATCTCTATGTCTGTGAAAGGCAGCAAGCATGATTAACCATTTCTCCTGAGCATAATTGCCTGAAGCCTTTGTGAATGGCACTGGTCTGTTGTTTCTCAGGTTGTGCACGTTGATGAAGTGTTGTTGAGTTTTTGTTTTGTTTTATTGCTTTATTGGTCTCACGTAGCCCAGGCTGGTCTCACGTAGCCCAGGCTGGTCTCAAGCCTTGAACTTCTGATCTCCCCAGTGCTGAAATTATCGGAGCCTGCAGCCCAGTTTATTCTGGACTGGGGACTGGATCTGAGGCTTTGTTCGTGCTAGACAGTCTATCAATTGAGTTACATCCCCCAAAAGTGTTTTTTTTTTAAAGAGGCTTTTAGTGAAGAAAAAAAAGTTTCAAGAACTCTAAGAGAAATGAACAATTTCCTGCTTATGTAAAGTCTTATCTTTTAAAAACAACTCAGAGTCAGAAATATTTTTAATTCCAAATGCCCAGTTTTTATCAAATTATTATTATGGTTGATTGATTGAAACAGGGTTTCTTTGTATAGCAATGACTGTCCTGGAACTTGCTCTGTAAAACCATGCTAGCTAGCCTCAAACTCAGAGATCTGCCTACTTCTACCTCCAGAGGGAAAGGTGTGCACCACCACCACCTGCCAATTATTTTTAAATCTTCTGTAGTATTTTAATCTATAGTCCTTGCCACCATTATAATAACACCCAAGTTTAAAGAGAAATGAGATGGAAATTGTGATTCTCCAACAAGACATATCTTAATGATTTAATGTGCTGTGTTTCTGTTGTGTTGTAAACTGGCTGGTCTGGTGTCTCTCCTGTCATAAGAGAGATGGTGTCATCCCACTTTGTAGAATGGAGCTGAGAGTTCATGACTTGCCCAAGGCTATGCAGCTGGAACATGTTTAGTAAATGCAGGCAGACCACCTAGTCTTTTCCTTTGTTTGTTTTTGGGCTCAGCCTCACTCCTCAGCCAGGTCTTGCTGGCAGTCCTCCTGCCTTAGCCTCTTGAGTGATAGAATCACATATGTGAGTTACCACACCTGGTTCTTTTTAGTTTTAAACGTTACACTTTCTCCCCATTATCCAAAGGCCTCCTTTTTTCCCTTTGTCCTAAATATGTTTTTGACTAACCATAACACCTGCACAAGAAAACAGAAATTATCAAGGAAAAGTAACCTCTCCTGGGTTTGCCATGCCGATAATATGCAACATAATTTAAATTTTGAGTAAAGACAATCTATTTCAAAAGCCCATGTTCTTTTGACTTACTGCAACTATGTGAATAATTTGTTTGCCCTAATGGACCATTCTGTCTTGCCACATGGCAACAGTGTCTCATGCATTGTAACACATCCCCAGGATTTTCTACTTCATCTGTGGAACATTGGCTGTGTCTCTAGTCTTGGTTTACCTGTGAAGGCATGTACGACCAATGAGGATGATGTTTCTATGGAGATGTCTTTAGCTCCACCTCTCTCAAAATATAAAGAGCAGCCAGGGATGGTGAGACACGCCTGTGATCTCAGCACTCAGGATGCAGAGGCAGTAGGATTGCCAAGTGTTAAGGTCAGCTTGGTCTTGGCATTATGAGTTCCAGGATGGTCTGGGCTAGAGAATAAAGGTCTTTCTCAAAAATAAATAAGTAAATAAAATATAAACAAATATCATAGTAAAATATATACATTGTTTTAAATTGGTACAATGTACAGAGTGTAGCCCCAAATTGGAGTAGTTGCTATCAATTTCTGGCTGCAGTGCAAAATAGATATTCGAAGGACTTCATGTGAGTGTAGCATACTGAGCCCAGTCTCCTTGTGTAATGGAGTTTTAGAGCCTACCTCGCTACATGAATTAGATGAAACAGGGCTTGTGAAGACAGCTCCCTTCCCGTAGCAGATGAACAGTAAAGACTCCATCTTTGTAGCCTGTCTGGAACTGAGTGAGATTTCTGTTTTCATTTTGTGTGTATTTTACCTGAAATTTAGTCAGTGGGTCATAGACTCGGTCTTCCTCCAGCTACCCTAGGATCTAAATGGCTTTCAGCATATCTAACTTTTGAGTCACATCCTTTCTTGAAGTCTTGAGTTAGAAACACACAGTCACCTTTTTTAGTGTTTCCTTTGTCCTGTGCCACACATTTAAAAGAACTTACTAGGGCTGTCTCAGTAGCTTGGAATGTGTATGCTTTGGCAGATAGACTTTCCTGTTTCTACCACTTCAGGTCTCTCAGCCTGGCTTATCTCTCAAGGGACCATGACAATGATGACAATGCAGAGGTATCTCCCCACTACACACCTGACCCTCGATGCCACTACACCCGCTGCAACACTATGCAACTAAATGGCCCTCCTCCCCAGCCCCGAACCTGCCTCCAACCCTCACATCAGCCCAGTTGTACTTCAGACAATACTCTGATTCTTTGGTTCTTTTTATGTTACTTTTCCAGGTAATTTACTGTGGAATGCAGTAAGCCATTTGAGGTAGTAGACCTTCTATTTTTTTTCTTTGCTTTGGGCATCACCTTGATGGTTCTTATGTCCTAAATGAACAGCAAGTTATGTATTTGTGAGCAGTTTCCCATAGCAGCTAGGAAAGATGCCCATGTTACTTGCTTACCATAGGGTTAGTGGTACCTTCTTTATCTTGAGATTGATCTCAACATCTAACTTGGTTTTCATGTGTATGCACGTGGAGTGTGTGCCTGTGTGTTCCCATGTGTGACCTTATGTGTATGAAGCTGCACATGCACACATGTGTGTCTATGTGGAGACTCATGGCTGATACTGGCAGCCACCCGTGATCATTCTTCCTCTTATTTGTTGAGGCAGGGTCTCTGACTTCAACCAGGGGCTCGTCAGTATAACTTGTCCAGCTGGCCAGTATGCTTCTGGGGTCTCCTTTCTCTGCTTCTGAACCCAGGAAGGTCAGGAAGGCCACCAATTCCCCCTAACGGTCACATAAGGTCTCAGAATCTGTCATGGCCTCTGCTTATGGGACAATCTCACACAGCCCCTGTCTTCACTCAATCACTCTCACCTTCACTGGAAGGTCGCCGTTCTTAAATAAAGCCTGACGTTTAGATACCATGGAAGGAAAGGACGCTTCATTAGTAAATTGGTCCCAGGGCAGCATCTTAAACATCACTGGATTCTAAAGCTGCTGAGCACATTAGCATCAGATAGTCCAGGGGGGGTGGCTTTAGTTAGGAATGCCTTTTCCGGAGAGCCAGGCACACCAGCCTCAGGAGATGTTCTAGGTAGTGAGCAAGCAAGAGCTCAGTCAGCCCTTTGTTGTGGGAAACAGAACTGAGCACAGCACAGCTGGGGCTGCAGTCTGAAGCCACTTTCGGGGGAGTACCCAGAGCACCTCACCGCTGACACAAGGAATGGCAAAGGGGAGAGTTGAGTGCACTGCTGTGTGGTGGAGAGCCCCCTGCCTCTTGATCACTTCTACTATAAAAAGAGACAGTGTGGGACCAAGCAATGCAAGAGAGGGGAGAGTAACATGGCCTTGGGCAGCTAACGTGCAAGTGGAGGTACACCCCTGCTTGCCCCCGGCCCCATAGCTAGTGCAGACATGCAAGAGGGTTTGCTCAGACACCTTGATGGGGATCTGTGGAAAGTGACCCAAATGTTGCCAGGTGGAGAATGATGACTAAGCTCTTCTTATCATCAGATGTGGAAAATGCTGGACCATTTGCTTAGAAGAGCTGCTTCCCAGCAGAAGCTTTTAAAAGGACATCTAGGGACATTTTCTGATGCAGGAGCATTGTTTGTGTGCGTGCACATGCAAAGATGAATGTAGGATTAGATCTGTGGCCTTTCACAAGCTACATGTGTCACACGCTCCTACTGAACCACAGTTCCCATGACTTCCCTGTGCTGGCTTTTGGATTTTAAAAAAAAGCTCTTGGATTAAAAAAAAAAAAAAGATTCTATAGCCTATGTTGTGTTTTACCGAACACATGTTAATAGCAAAAATGTCGTGTGGGCTCAGAAAAGTTTAGCACAATTCAGAAATCAGCTATCAGAAAGATTTTGGGAGAGGGATGTTGAGACAGGGTTTTTCTGGGTAGCCCTGGCTGGCCTCGAACTCAGCCACCATGGCCAGCTCAGAAAGATATTTTATACCTTAAAGTCACTGCAAATGCTTCAGTTGCTGGAAGTGTTTGTGTTAGAGAAATCCAGGATTGGTATGTGTTCCTTAAAGAATCCTTCCAAAGACCCAGAAAAAGGGAGCTGTTCCTGTATGAGAGAAGCTGAAAACTGCCTGAGGCCCTAGAACACAGGGAGACCCTGAGAAAGCTTAATGCCACAGCTCCATTGTGTTTGTGTGGACTGTGGCCCTTGGTGGACCACGGCCTTTAAGAGTTCTTTGGTCTTCTCCCTACTTCTTCCTGTCCAGCCAGTTGTTGCCGGGGCAAAATGACCCCTATTGAGAACACATGGTTACAGGGTTCTGCGTTACATTCAGAAGTCATAGAGAAGCCGTATGCAACCAGAAGGCATACAGAATAACCGATATATTAGTATATTTTTATAAATGTATGTGGTCTTAATTTAAAAATCCTTTACAATCATAATTATTTTGTACTTATAAGAAGCATACTTAGCTAGCCATGGTGGCACATGCTTTTAATCCCAGCATTTAAGAGGCAGAGGCAGGTGGATCTCTCTGAGTTCAAAGTCAGCCTGGTCTACATAGTGAGTTCTAGGACAGCCAGAGCTTCAGAGAGAGATCCTGTTTTAACAAGCAAAACAAACACAAAGGAAGCATACTTTACTGACGATGCTTGTAGCAGTGTGGTGTAATGTGTGCACATGAGCATGTACATGAGTCTCTGTGGGGGCCAGAGGCCACCACAGGGCGTCATTTGCCATGAGCCTTCCACCTTGCTTTTGAGATAAGGTGTCTTACTAGGGCCTGGTTCTCTGATACCGCTAAGCTGGCTCACCAGCAAGCCCCAGGGGTCTGCCTGTTTCTGCTTCTCTGGTGCTAGGAATTCAAGCATGTGACACAACGAATGGCTTTAAGAAACGACAGCAAACAGCAAAAACCTTGGGTGCCAGTTATCTGAGCAGGAATTCAGATCACGCTCGTGACTGACAGCTATTTCTCCAGCCCCTGCTGTCTTAAACTGAAATTCATTTGTAAAGTATTAAACTGATTATCTAAATTTGACACTGGCAAAATGATTAAACCCCTGAATTCATCACCCAGAACTTCCTTGACGGGCATCCTTTTGTCTTCTGATGGACAGCCCCCCTCAGTCCTTACACAGTCAGCATCCTTGTTTGGTTCTTCCGTTGCTGACGGCGTTCTGATACCAGCCTTCTTTCTTGGGACTGGTCAGTTATTTATTGAATATAAGTTAGTTTGTCTGTATCAAAGAATTTATACTTATTAT
This sequence comes from Lophiomys imhausi, assembly GCA_907164525.1. Lineage (NCBI taxonomy): Eukaryota > Metazoa > Chordata > Mammalia > Rodentia > Muridae > Lophiomys > Lophiomys imhausi. The sequence goes on along the minus strand of CAJQZJ010033983.1, from coordinate 2,840,670 downwards.
TAATTACAGCACAATCTTCCTCATTAAAAAGGTTTTGGCATGCAGATATTTGGAGAGGGTATGGCTCCCGATGTTGTTCTTGGCCTCCTGGTTTCTTGTACAAGTCCCCTGGGAAACAAAAGCCTGGGCTTCTGGTGTGTTCTCTGGAGCAATGAGGAGACTGTGTTTTTCCCAGCAGTTTCCCACATCTGGAGGCTGGCATCTTCTGGCAAGCACCATCTCCACAAACAACACTTTCCTCCTCTCCCTCAGCTTTGATTTTAACCATATTGTCCTTTTCGATTTTAACTTCAAACCTCCAAAAATGTTTGGTGACCAAAAAAAAAAAAATATATATATATATATATATATATATATCTCCAGGTAGAGCCTCATCTGTTCTTTCTGGTGACACTCCATCCTCTGTGCTGAAAGAGTCCCTGGACACAGCTGCTCAAGGGCTCCTGGTGGTGTGACGGTTAATGGTGACACCTCTTACCTCCTAGCTGGGAGCATATCCACTTCTTTCTGATTTTTTTTTTTTTTTTTTTTTTTTTTGCTTTGAGACAGTATCTCACTGTGTAGCCCTGGTTTACCTGGATCTAGGAGGCTGGTCTTGAACTCTCATAGTTCTGCCTGCCTCCAGAGTGCTGAGATTAAAGACATACGGTACCACTCCCAGTCACATCCTTCTGTTTGAAATTCTGGTAATGTCATTAGAAATCATCTTTCTTAACAGAGGCAAATTTATGTTTGGAAATATTTCTAAATGTAATTGAAATTTAGGAAGAAAATGTTGAAATAACTGTTAACTAGCAAAAAGCATATAAACATGAAGGCAAAAAAACAAAACAAAAACATGAAGGCAACAAAATAAATCCTGGATGAAAGTCACCAAAGAAGAAATATCTGCAAGTTTGTGAGCCCCGTGAATACTTTCTGTGCATTTCCATCTGCTCACTAGCATGTGTAGTTATTCATAATGATGTATTGCATTATGACATTTCGTAAATGTACATAATACATTTAGATAATGTTCCTCCATTGCCCTCATTTATCACCCTCTTCCTCCCTCTTGTCCCCTTTCTCTTCCCAACTACTCACCCTTCTACTTTCTTGTCTTTTTTTTCTGTGTATTTTAAGCACTTGTCAAACATCAGTAAGAATTACTTATTAGTCACTTGTAAATATTTTAGGGGTTTATGAAAATCAGAAACATTTGAAAATATCTCCATGCTTTTGGTAAATGGGAAAGATACGACTTGTCACCTAACTTCCAGAACAATAGGTTGAAGAATGACTTAATCAGTCATTTCTGTTTTGGAGCCTTGAAGAATGACTTCATTGGGAAAATATTGTAAGATAAATTATTCTGCCTCCCTGGACATTAGCAAGGCCAGTGCCGTGTGCAGTTAGGGAATACTGTCCAGATTCCCTTCGACTTTCTGGCTAGTGCAACCACACAGAGAGTTCCTCCAGCAGCCGTAGCTGGAGGAAGTGGGTGCTGTAGCAGTGGGCACCGTTTGGGTGTGAGTTGGGAATTTCAGTGTTTTATGACGTCTCTGGACGGCATGTTAGAAAACATATATCTGACTCTTAGGTGAGTTTGTGATGACTAAGTGGCTTGGCACTAAAGCAAGGATTTGACACGAGGTTGGCGGGATGAAATGAATAACACTGAGACCAAAGGAAATAGAGGCAAGCTATGGGGTAGTTAATGGGAGGGAGGAAAGTGCAAGGTGTGGTGTCATATGAAGGAATCAGCCTGGTGAGTGCATAGCACTTACTCGTTGTCTGTTAGTGCAGGGAGAGCAGAACACCAACAAACCTTGTGAATGAGGAGATGAAAGAAAAGAAAGACAGGGAAAGGTTACGTGCCATTAGCATAAAAGTAAATGGTGCGCCGGGCAGTGGTGGCGCACGCCTTTAATCCCAGCACTTGGGAGGCAGAGGCAGGCGGATCTTTGTGAGTTTGAGGCCAGCCTGGTCTACAAAGTGAGTCCAGGACAGCCAAGGATACAGAGAAACCCTGTCTCGAAAAACCAAAAAAAAAAAAAAAGTAAATGGTGCTGAACGGCTAGCAAACTGCTAGAAGAGCTTGCCGGATGAACAATTTAAGTTTTTGTTGTTGTTTGTTTGTTTGTTTTTAAATTCTCATAGGTAAAGAGGTTTGGGAAGATCCATCTAAAAGTGCATTCTTAGGGACACTTGATAGGAGAAGTGGATGGTAGACTTAATTTTTAAATGTGGACTCAAGGTTATTACTAAACTTTTGTTTTGAGACAGGGTCTTGCTGTGTGGCCCTCACTTTCCTGGAGCTCATTACGTAGACCAGGATGGCCTCAAACATCTGGAGATCCACTTACCTCTACGCCGAGAGTGCTGAGACTAAAGGCATGGTCTACCACACCCTGAATCACTTACTAGACCTTTGACTGACAGCTAGCATTTACTGGGTAGACAGGAAACAGATGTACAAGAAGAAGTCTGCTCTCCACTTAAGTTCATTTAGAATTTTCTTATGCATTTTATCAGGAGTCTTAATTTCTTCACAGAGACTGTAATAATACCTTACAAATATATTCTGTCCCAGATCAAGTTTGAGAGTTTCTTGATCATTTTTGTTGCATTTTTAATTAATTTTTAAGTTGGAATACAAAGTCAAAAGTGTGTCTCTGTATGTGTGTGTGTGTGTGTGTGTGTGTGTGTGCACGTGTGCATGCATGTGTGTTTTCAAGAACAAAGTATAATGAAGCTTGTTACTCCAGTCTTTTGCACATTGTCTTGGCCAAGGAAATTTCATCCATTGGATTCTATTTTTGTGTTAAGATATTTGAATTTGTTACCTGGTTGTTCGCCTTTTGGATTCTCATTTATATTCATGTCAGGAAATGTTTTCAAAGCATAATCTAAATGAGCAGTTTCAACATTACTGTTTAATAGAATCTGGACTCTGTTTTGTATGTCTTGCTCCATTTAGCATGCTTTCTTTTAAAAGGTATTGCAAGAAGTACTTACTTAGTACTTATCTGTACCCCTATTTTCTCAAGGGGCCCCTAAAGCTTATAAGAAGTTATATTCTGTCTTTAAAATGCATTTGAGTCTTTCAAAACAAGTGTTTTTTTTGTTTTGTTTTGTTGTTTGAGGCAGGATTATCTTGGCCTCCTGGAACTCCCTTTGTAGACCAAGCTGGTCTTGAACACTCAGCAACCCACCTGCCTTTGCCTCCCAGTGCTAGACTTAAAGATATGCAACACCATGTCCAGCAGAAATTATATTCTTTCGTAAAAAGTTGAGACTCTGGGGCTGGGTAAAATGGGCCAGTTGATAAGCCTACTGAGCATGCTTAAGAACCTAAACTCAGATCCTCAGTACGCATGTAAAAGCTGGGCTCAGCAGTGCACTTCTGTGACTTCAGAACTTGGAGAAGCAGAACAGATCCCTGAACTCATTGGTCAGCCAGCCTAGCCAAGTTGTTAAGCACTCGGCTCGTACAGAGACTCTTAGATAATACTGTGGAGAAAGACTGAGACAAAGAGTGTTGATCTTTGGCCTCCCAACACACTTGTACCCATGTAAACAGATGCATACGTCCAAGCAGACACAATTGGTACTCTGAAGATCGAGTAGCTGTGTTCAGGAAGTTTATTGTAGGCCTGTCCCACCTATGAAGGTATAGCCGTTACCTGGGCGTGGTGGTGCACGCCTTTAATCCCAGCACTTGGGAGGCAGAGGCAGGCAGATCTCTGTGAGTTCAAGGCCAGCCTGGTCTACAAAGCGAGTCCAGGACAGCCAAGGATACACAGAGAAACCCTGTCTCGAAAAACCAAAAAAAAAGGGGTATATCCGTATATCTGTAGAGCTTTTATAGTGGGATTGTCTTGCTCAAGAAATTATCTCCAAATGTGACATTTTCAGCACAGCATGTCACAAAGTACCCTTGCTCAGTTATTGTTAGGAAGGACTGATGTGTAACAAACTTTAGATATTGACACATTACCAGGAGCAGTAAAGGGTCTTCTCTTCAGCGCTCAATAATGAGTGTATAGCTTTATGAATGGTATAAAGTTATTACGCTTTATTTTCCAGGAGGGACATAAGAATCCATAATAACGGGCTTATCTGCAAGTAACCTTTTATTTTATTGCTTTTAGGTTTTCTTCTTCTTTTTTTTAAGGTTTTTCAAAACAGGGTTTCTGTGTATAGCCCTGGCTATCCTGGACTCACTGTGTAGACCAGGCTGGCCTTGAACTCACAGAGATCTGCCTGCCTCTGCCTCCTGCGTGCTGGGATTAAAGGTAGGTTTTCTTCTTAAGATAAAGTTTGTGCAAATGATCCTTTACAGAAACTAGTTGTGTTTTTCTGAGTTCATTTAAAATTTTTTGAGTTTTTCAGAGGATTTTTGCTATGTTCATGTTATCTCGGCACTCACTAGTTGATGCCCATAGATTTTCCTGTTAGCAGTTCTTACAGGATGTTTCCTTTCATGGTGTTAGAATGCTGGGGATTGTATGCGTTCTAGAACTCTAGAGTGTGTGCTTATGTTTGGTAGCTGATTGAGGACTATGACCCTTCAATCCCTAAAGCTGGGCTTCTGGTTTTTTAGTCATTCTTTGGCAATGTACCAGTGAAACAGAGATTTGGAATCTGATGTAAGCATCCGGCATAACCAGTTATCACGGATGCTTACATAGAACTCTTCTGGTTTTAGTTTGATTTTTTATTGTTTTGTTTTTTAAAGGTACTCTACACAGAAATAATCTGCTAAATTAAAGATTAGAAGTGATTTTTTGTAAAGGGGGAGGGGTGCTTTGACAAATATCTTTTAGAAAGAAAGTTAGACAAGGAAGGTACGAGACAGTAATCCAAAGCAAGAAGTGGTGGGGGGCACCCTAAGAGAGGGAACCGCCCCAGGTGAACTCAAACTAGGTCTTTTCTCTGGGAAGCTCTGGGTGCTTCCTGCCATAGGAAGCTGCCAAGTCCCAAACCAAACGCTGCATTTCTGTGGACCTGGAAAAGCAGAAGGTTCAGCTGGAGACTTCCAGTGGCTGCGCAGTGAAAGGAAAACTCCCAAATATGCATACGAACTCCTTCCAAGTATTTGCCTGAGCTCGGGAGTACTAAGGGGCATTGACAGCGAGCAGAAAGCTGGCCTGGGTCCCCACTTGAGCTACTTCCACTGGGCAGCACACCAAGTTCAAAGTTTGAATATGACCCCACTGCTCTGCTGCAGTTAAAACCAGTGCTTTCCGGAGGCAGAAAAGAGCAGTAATTATCACCAGGATATCCAGTGTGAAAATCAGTTACTGGGCATGAAAATACACAGGGAAAGGTAACCCCTGCTAAGCCAAGCCATAGTCAGCAGAAGTTAACTTGAAGATGAGCCAAGTGTTGGAATTAGCCAATGACAAGTTACGACATGCTGTTGGCAGTTGGAAGGGACAGTGTTCCTGACGGCTCAACAGATGAGAACTCACAAAGAAATGGAAACTGTAAATGGACAAAATGGGAAGCCGAGCACCTAGGCGGGCTTTGGAATTCATTGGAGAGAGCACATACACATACACACGTTTTGTAATGTAAAGAGAAGAGAGAAGATGGCGTGAAGAAATGGACACACAATAACATGGGGGACAATATCGTAGTGAAGCTGTCTCCTATGAGCAGCTGCAGTGACTTGTAAAAGTGGTTTGGTACTCTTAACCTAGAAAATCACACCAATCAAGAGGTTCAAATCTTTGTCTTTACTTCAGTAGCATTTGTGACACTGCCCAGTCTGTCAGGGCATGCCTATCCCCAGAGCCCAGAATCTGAAAAATGTTGGCTGAAGGGATCAGCCTGCACCTGCTGTTCTGGCATCATGATGGCAGAGTGGGTAGGACTGGCTCAGGGTCTCTGTTGCTAAAATGGTGCTGACGTTTTGCTGTGCACATTTCAAAGCGTAGCGAGTGTAGAGAGCCTCATGATTCCGGTACAGCCTCTCTGGCTACTGACCACACCCAGGTGAGCAAACCTGCCCAGGTGCACCATGGCACATACAGAGCTCATGGTCAGATTAGACATGCCTTAGTGCCCTGATACACTCAGATGACCTACACAGAAGAGCAGATTGTACAGAAGAAGGGGTATCCCAGAAGCAAGTGAATGAACAAAAACTTACAGCAAAGGAATAAATTTAGCACAAAACGAAAATAAAGTAATGAAAAAAGAAAAACAATGTTCAAGAGGGAGAAAAATAGGGGAAAAAAGAGAAAACATTTCCAGATAATGCCTATCAACTGCCCACATTTGATAAAATAAGATATAAAACTTATTGATCCAAAAAGCACATCATACTACAAGTAAATTAAGTACAATAAAACTTTCCCTAGATCGTCACCATAGTCTGATGACCGGAAATGAAAGACAAAGAGAACATGATAGGGAGAGAAAGCGAAATATACCTGCTCCAGGATGACAACAGTCAGGATAAAGAGTAAGTTTTCCTCCAGAAAAAGAAAAATAGGGGCTAGCAAGATGGCTCAGAGCTAAAGGAGCTTTCTGTGCCAGCCAGATAACATTTGATACCCAGAAGCCTCCACACTCCTGCCACGGTGGCACATGGGAGTCCAGGCTCATAGGCACAATCCATAATTTTTAAAGATCATTGTTATTTTCTGTGTATGAATGTTTTATCTGTGTATGTGTGTGCATCCTATGCATGCAGAGCTCACGGTCACCAGAAGAGGGCATTGGATTCCCTGGTACTGGCATTCTAGTTGTTAGTAACTTTGGGGGTGCAGAAACCAAATGTGGGTCCTCTGGAAGAACAGCTAGTGCTTTTAACTACTGGACCATCTCTTTAGTCCCAGTAAAACATTTCAAAAAGAAAAGAATGAGGACAGAGCAACCCTATTTGTATATTTTAACCATAAGAGAATTTAACTAAAAATTTTAGACTAGGATATTTAGAGGGATAATTGGAGAAATAGATCAGTAGTTAATATCCCTTGATGCTTTTCCAGAGAACTGAAGTTTATTATGCAGCACCCCACCCATATCAGGGGCTCACAGCAGTCATAACTCCAGCTCTGGGGGAACCAATGCCCCTTCTGACCCCTTCTGTGGTTGGCACCTACACACACACACACACACACACACACACACACACACAAAATTAAATATTTGTAAATTTGGTTGTGAGCCTAGCTTTAATGGCTGAGCCATCTCTCCATCCTGAACACTTATATTTGGAAAGACATTTAGATGAAAGTCAATGAGTAACTTTTGTGTATCTTTTGAGTCAAATACAAACTCAAGAAAATGTTGAAAGATTTCCAGCTGAATGATAAAAACACAATATCAAAATTAGTAGGGAAAAATGATGAGACATATAGCTAAGGTGGGGCATAGGTAGGTTCAGGTGGGTAAGAAGCTTTATAGAGCGTGGTGTGTTTATATCAGGGAAAAACATACAGGGTTGGGATGTATCTCAGTGTCAGAGTGCTTGCCCGGTATGCACGAGGCCCTGGGCTTATTCCATCACTACTAAAAAGCAGAACCCTTCCCCAAAATAAAACACAAAAAAACACAAAGATTTTACTGTCAATTATCTAGTTTATATGTTTACATATGAAGAAATAAATTAAACCTCAAAATACAGAAGGAAATAACAGAATCAATGACTTAAAATTAAGCTTAAAATAAGAAATTTAAATTTATTTAAAATTTAAATAAAAATGGTTTAAAATTAAGTAGGTCAAATGTTCGCTAAGATATTAATTGTCATTTTGATGGAATTTAACAAAATAATTCTGATTAGTTATTCCTTATCAGGAATATTGACTGAACTTCAAATTTTTATTAATGAATTTTGTTCTTTGGCAAGTTCACACATGACCCAGTCTTTTCCCAGATTCATAACTCCTGGTTTTGTTTTTGTGGCTTTTAGTTTAATCAGGACCATCCATCCATGTGGCCATTGGATTGAAATTATCCATCAATACAACCAAATGCACAGTGCTGGAGGGGACTATAAAGTCCCTCTCTGTCCCTGAATCTACCATAGTTCAGCCGTGAGAGACGGGGCCCCTGAGCTCTTTCTTTATCCAGCCCTAACTTCTGATGGCCCCACTCTTAGGCAGATACAGTGGATGCTCAGCCCTCTGCTGAGTTTCTAATTACAGATGGCTGTGTCTTGCATTTGCAGCTGTCTCTGGTTTTTGCGATCTTTCCATCCCCTCTTCCTTGGTTGTCCCCTGAGCATTAGAAGAGATGACGTAAAAGTCTTGTTTTTCTCTGAGCAATCATTGTCTCGAATCTCTGCATTTGCCACTGTTCAATGGGAAGAGGCCTCTCCAACTAAGGCTGAGAATAGCACTGGTGTATGTATGAGGGTAAATATGCATTAACAGGCATTTTGATGCTGTATCAGCTTCGTATTCAGTTACCCCCAGGGCTGCAGAGCACACCAGGCATGGGGTTTGGACCAAGGTTTTATAGTAACAGGTATGGATTCTGTCCCATGGAGCAGGCCTCAAATCTAACCATAACACTAGTGTTAGTACACAAGCAGGCACATATTGCTCGGAAGGTTGGTCTTATAATTCAGAGTTCGAAGCTGGGTAAATCACTTACTCCCCCAGCAGTCACAGAGCACCTTCCGGGTCTATGAAAGGTACCAGCAGGGAGGAAATGCCAGCTTAAGAACATAAAAGCTTTCGTATTTCACTCACTGTTGGTTGCAAAGTATTACCAAGGCACCATGAAATTTCTACATTTTGTGTGCAAGTTCTGATTAAACAGTGGAGAAGATGGAAGGATTGTGACTTAGAGGCAACCCCAGTTGTACATTGAGACCCTGTCAAACAAACCTGAGGCCAGAAGGTATCGGGCCTTGGTCTTCCATGCACCCTGGGTTCCATCTCCAGCACCGTAGACAGAGAGACAAGATGGGCTCTGAAAGATCACCCGGTGGGTTCATGCAGATTTCTCATTCCTCATCCTGCGTGCTACCCCATAGCCCCTGCTCCACTGTAAATTGCACTTTCTGTGTTGTGTGCTGAGAAAGGAAGAGGTTTCAAATTCTGTCTCCAAATGCATAAAGTGCTTGTCGGCATCTGTCTAGGAAAGGTCACCCCACATTTCAGTTTCTCTCTGGAGGAGGAAATGGAGCCAGTGAAAGACAGCGCTTCTTCCGGGCTTGCTCACCCCTGTCTTCTCACCTGGTGAAATGACCTATCCCAGTTACTGGTCTCTGCTCCTTTCAGAGTAACTGGTGTATGTATACAAGGTGGTTGTTCTAAATGCAAACCCCTATGGCCATGGAGCCTTCACTCTAAGTGTTCTAGGCAAGTGGGAGGCTGTCTACCTGTTGAGTACACCAGGAGTTCATTGCCCAAATAGAAAGGGCACCAAATATAACCTCTGACCCACAGGGAGATGCACAGGCAACCTGTGAGTAAGGTCCCAGCTACAGCTTTAATTGTTTGCCAGATGTAAGTCCACGTGAAAAACGCTCCAGGAGTAAACCACAGCAGGCAAAACACGAAACTTTTCTGAATTGTCAAGGGATAGGTTTTCAAAAACTGAAACACGGACTTCCTACAGAGGATAACAAGACAAAAATTTGCTAAACTCGTGAGTGAGAGGGAGCCAGCAGAATGGAAACAGTGTTTCAAAGAGTGCTCAAGGAGTTACTATTAAAAAGAATGTTGGGTCTGGAGAGATGCCTCACCTGTTAAGATGAGTGGCTGCTCTCGCAGAAGACCAGAGTTTGATTCCCAGCACCCTCGTGGTAGCTCACAGCTCTGTGTAGCTCTAGTTCCCGGGGATCTGACTCTGTCCTGTCTCCTCTCTGAGATAAAATATGTAAACAAGTCTTTTAGAAAAGAATGTTAAAATAGCATTGCCAGTTAGATCTACAACTAGGAAATGTGCTTCAGGGAAACAGACCAGAGTGTGATTCACTCTGGACACAAATATAATTTTGCAGTTTAACCAGAAGTAATCAGAAAATCAAAACAAGCCTTAGATCACCCTCTGGTAGCTCGTTAAAGGACCTATGCTGTTCATCCTTTGCTTCATTCTGAATTTCGGTATTTAGACAGCACATCCTAGCTCATCTTAAGCTTTATTTAAAGAACTCTAGTTGTCTCTGTAATATAAGTAATAAAACACTAGCCACAGGAGTCCTCAAACTTAAAACATTGGAGAGAAATGCAAACTTCATTTCTCTACTTATGTTAGTTACTTGCGCGGCGCAAACCGATACTAATTTCACTTAGAGGAAGCGCTCCCACTCAACCCAGTTCCTAAGCCTGCCGCCGGTTTAGGTGGTAAGCCTTCTTAAGCCCTAGTGGAAGTCTTTCCAAATGGCCTTCAGACTTCCACACTGCACTGTTCAAACTAGTGTCTCAGCCGCAAAGCCAATAACCGTGAGTTTGCCTAGGGCTTCTCAGAGCAGGCTGTGACAAAGTATGGCTCTGTAGTCGAGATCCACAGCCTGCTTTTGTACAGTGTCTGCTTCTGACATTGGTTTTGTATTTTTTAAAAAGAGTAGATAAAAAGATACTGTCAAACCTGGCTGTTGTATTTACCATCCACCTCTGCCTTTATAGGAAGAGGTTCCCATTCCCTGAAATTAAGAAGGTAAATGGACAACTGATTTGTCAATATTTTTCAAAATGTTGTAACTAACTTGCTATAAAGAGAAAGCTCTCTCTGAACTCATAGATTGGCTCATTTATGTATTTGTTGTTTTGGAGAATTGAACCACTGACTGAGCTATATCTCAACCCCAAAGACCTGCTTTGGGTAAGAATATTTTATAACCAAAGACAATGGTGAAATCTCATTAGATTTGACATTGAAAGAAAGGGAGAGCTCACTAACTCAGGTGTGCCTGGATCTTGTGTCATTGATGCTCATAAGCCTCAAATACTTAAGCATTTTTCTGGGAATACTGATTTATTCTGGGAGGAGGTCATAAATAGCATCATGTACACAGATTTAGGCAGTTTTTCTTTTACAATGCAGTGTACTTGTTTGTTTGTTGTTATGATATGAGTCTTGAGGCAGGGGTCTACTCTGCAGCTTGATCACATTGACCTTGAACTTGCATTGATATTTGTGTTAACATACTTCTCCCTTGCTGTCATAAATCACCCACCAAAACCAACTTGGGGAGGAAAGGATTTAACTAACTTAACACTGAGGGAACCCAGGGCAGGAGTTCAAGGCAGGAACCTAGAGTCAGAAACTGAAGCAGAAACTGTGTGGAACCCTGCTTGCTGGCTTTCTTTCCCTGGCTTGCTCATCTACCCTTTTTTTTTTTTGGTTTTTCGAGACAGGGTTTCTCTGTGTTTCCTTGGGTGTCCTGGACTCACTTTGTAGACCAGGCTGGCCTCGAACTCACAGTGATCCGCCTGCCTCTGCCTCCCAAGTGCTGGGATTAAAGGCGTGCGCCACCACCGCCCGGCTCATCTACCCTTCTTATAGAAGCCAAGGACCACCTCCCCAGGGCTGGCTCCACCCCTAGTGGTTGGGCCCCTCCCACATCAATTATTAACAAAATGCCCCCACAGGCACGTGCATAGTCCAGTCTGATGAGGCGTCCTCTTCCTGGGAAACTAGTTTGTGTCAAGTTGAAAAAAACCAGGATAGTCTTCCTACTCTTGCCTCTCAGTGCTCCGATCACAGGCTCACGCTGCCACCACCATCTAGCTTTGCAGTGCTGGGTATTGAACCTGGAGCCTGGTGCATGGCAGACACATACCCTCCAAACCGTGCTACATTCCCAGTTCTGCTCTCTGCTTTTGTACATTTCCCCAACATTTAGTTTTTCTATGTATCTGTTACTACAATGTTTGTGCTTTTTCTAGTCCTACCCAAAAGTGTCTTATTTCATTTTGTGCAATTGTAACAAAAAGCGGCGTTTTGGAACCTTACGGTAAACAAATTTCTTGGCTCACAGTGTGGATTGGGAAATCCAATATCAAGACAATGGCACCTGGCAAAGACCTTTTTGCTGTGTCATGCAATGTTGAAAAAAAAATCATGGAAGAAGAGCAAAAAGAGAGAAGCCGGGCGGTGGTGGCGCACGCCTTTAATCCCAGCACTTGGGAGGCAGAGGCAGGCGGATCTCTGTGAGTTCGAGGCCAGCCTGGTCTACAAAGCGAGTCCAGAACAGCCAGAGATACACAGAGAAACCCTGCCTCGAAAAACAAAAAAAAAAAAAAGAAAGAAAGAGAAAAGGAGAGGAGTGAGACCTCACACAAATGACAGTGGACTCACTCTGAACATCATGGTACCAGTTCATTTATGAGAGGGAATCCTATGGCAAAAACCCTCTTAAAATGTGACTACTACTTTCCCAGCAATTGAATTTCAGCACAGACTCAGGGAGACAATTCTTTATGCCACAGTAAAGCATACAGAAATTGTTTGGAAGGTCCGTGTGGAATGGTACTTTGCTCAGGCCACAAACAGCCTTTCTCTTGTATGGCCTCCAATTTGATGTCATTGCAAGAAGGTGTGACTCCTAGCATCTCATTACCTTCCAAAGTTGCACCTGAGTCATCTTTATCCTGACACAGCTCACAAGTGTGAGTGGGGGAAGAGAAAGATGGAATACTGACGAGATATTTTCATATATGGCTGTTTATCACTGGAATGGGCTTGGACCTTGGGCTTCTTTTCAAATATTTTTCAACTAACATCCTCATGCTTCCGTTCACTGGTGCCCCCCCCCCATTATGGAAATGATACCCTGCATATTTCAGAAATCATGGCAGAGCTAAAAGCATTCAGCTTGAAGGACCAAATTTCATATACTATCTTATATTTTAACTCTTAAAATCATGTAGAACTGGTTGGATGGCTCAGTGGGTAAAGGTGCTTACTACCAAGACTCACAGCATGAGTGTAATCCCTGGAACCCATATGGTGGAAGGAGAAAATGGACATTTGAAAACTGTCCTGTGACCTCCACATGTGCAGTGACATGAGTACACCCTACCCGTGTAAATAATAAATAAATATGTAGTAAAAGTGTGTGAGCTTTACAATCAAGTCTACATTTTCATTGGTTTCAATAGAATCTTTTTTGTTGTTTATTTATTACTTCAGGTTACATCTTCATCATAGTGTCCTCTTTCCACCCCTCCTAGTCCTGCCCTCCCACCCTCTACCCCCTGTCCCTTCCATCCCACTCCTCTGGAGTGGGGTGTCTCTACATATCAGTTCCCTGCCCCAGTTCAGCAGTCATATGAGGGCCAAGAGCCTCCTCAGACACTGGGGGCCTACAAGGCAGTACCACTAGGGCAAAGAATCTCATTGACAGGAAAAAAAAGTCTATGTTCCTGTTCCCTTTGGTACATTGGCTCTAGCATAGTTATCCTGTACTATATGGCTAAAATCTGATTATAAGTGAATAGATGCCATGTGCATCCTTCTGAGTCTGGGTTAGCTCACTCAGGATGAGCTTCTCTAGTTCCATCCATTTGGCTGCAAATTGGAGGATTTTTTTTGTTTCTGATGGCTGACTAGTATTCCATTGTGTAGGTATACATGTTGTTTTTTTATCCATTTCTCAGTTGAGGGACATCTGGGTTGTTTCCAGTTTCTAGCTATTACAAATAAGGCTGCTGTGAACATAGATGAGGAAACGTCCTTGTGGTTTGGTGAGGAATCATTTTCTGTTAAAGCCAAAAAATCATTGAAAAAATGACCTTGAAAGTCTTCCCTGTGGGTCCTTTCGTCCTTCTTTCACCCTTGGCATGGAATGCACCCCCACTTCTGTGCAAGAAACATTGTCCATGTCACTTAGCTTAAATTCAAGCCATCTCCGAGGAACTGTCCCTCCTCCCCATCCCCAGGCACACACAGTTGTGATAGCAACAAAAAGGACATTACTTTTTCCTCCCTTATATCAGCAGGGGACTGATATGCAGGGATAGTTCACTCTGGAGGAGTGGGATGGAAGGGATGGGGGTAGAGGGTGGGAGGGCGGGACTGGGAGGGGTGGAAAGAGGACACTGTGATGGAGATGGAACCTTCCTTATAGTACTCTAGATGGTCATATGACATGTAGGGCTTGTCTTCTTGTGTCTTAATATCCCACCATTGCTAACATGTATCCATAGCTTGTCAAATCCCGTGTAAGAAATAGGGATGAGGGTTTGTGGATGGCGAGTTTGTTAGTTTTGAGCAGTTGAGCTCATCACTACTGTTTACATGTATCAGCTGACACTGAGTCCCGTGCCATACCCACCTGCAGGGGACTGGAGCACCAACCTGCCTCCCTGTGTTAGGGCAGAGCCTGGAACTGATGAATACCTTAAGAGTAGCAGCATCCAGCACTGCTGGGGAACACAGAATTTAGCTCCAGGAAATCTGTCTTCAGGGCACACACCCGCCCTGTGCACCACAGCTAAATCCCTGAGGCCCAGCTACAACACCTCGTTGACCCCCATAAGTGCAGCTGAGTTCTTGAGACATGTTCTCAGAACAAATAAATTTCACACCAGCAGGTCTAACCGCCCATAAATATGGAGTAGGGATTGGCACTTGCTGTTGTCTGCCTGACATTTTCAGACATGTATGCAGTGGGGTACGATTATACTCACACCACCGTCTGCTGGCATCCCCCTTCCTTTACCCGTGAACCCCCTCTTCTTACCTGTTGGCCTCGCCACTAGAGAAAATGATACTCCCATCTCCAGCAACCATTACCAGTCACTGGCTCCTTGGAAAGGGATGAAGCGTGGATACTCATCCAGCCATGGATGGCAAGCTAAAGGCATAGTCTTGAGCAGGTGTTCTTAGCTGTTGTACGCACATGTGTGTCTGTGTATGTGAGTGTGTGTGCATGTATGTGTGTGTGAGAGTGAGTTTACATGAGTGCGTGCGTGTGTGCGTGTGTGTGTGTGTGCGTGCGTGCGTGTGTGCATGTGTGTGTGTGCATGTGTATGTGTGTGTGTGTGTGTGTGTCTCGCAATGGCACTGTGGTATCTGGATGGGCAGCATTTCATGACACTGCCACATCCTCCAGCTTTTAAATTCTTTCTTTCCCATGTTCTGTCATGTTCCTTGGGCTTTGGGGGCAGTGATGTAGATACCCCACTTAGGATGGAACACTCATAGGTCACTTATTCTCAGCACTTTGACAGATAGGAGTCTGCCTTAACCGTCACCCTCTGTAAAAGGAACGAGAGTGACACAAGTCTATGGGTGTAATTGTAAATATTTAGGAAGTGGTTTAATAGCATGTCCTTTGAAGGGAACAGCAGTAATGTGTTCTCCACTCATGGACCTTTGTTCCTAAGGAACTCTTCAGTTGATGATCACTGTTGGTTTTGGCTGCTGAAGCCTCTTGGAAACTTTGGGTCATGCTCTAGAGAGACCACCTGCTGAGATACAGACTGGAGAACCCAGATTGCTCATCTGGGGCCTCAAGGGCGGGGCAGACTGATGTTCGTGGGGTTTGACTGGTACCTGTGGATTAGAGGTGGATGATTTGAAGATCCTTGACTTGTCTTGAGACAAGGGAGCATTTCACATTGCAAATGTTTTAAAGAAGACACCACAGCTTAAGGGTTCTTACAGGAACCCTTACAGGTTCTCTCCATGAACAGCATGTAAAGGCGCATGTAGAGAAAGTATACCAGAAGATTCTAAGGTAGAAGCTTAGCTTCTCTTAAGTAATTATAATTTTTCCTAAATAATAATAATTGTTACATTTATTGCCAACACTGTTTCCTAATAGTGCATAATTTAAAGAGGTTAAAAACCAACCAGTAGAGTCATATTGCAAAGTCGAGATTTTTCTAGCTATAAAGCTTATATTGTAACTACTATACAAAAAAAAAGAAAGAAAAAAAACATATTGTACAAAATGAAGTTAAGGTGACTTACACTTATTTTTATCTTTTAGATTAATGTGACTGCTTATGACTAAGAATTCTGGGATCACCAGATGTTCAGTGAACTAGCATATACATATAAGGTAATAAAAAGTATTTTTTAAATTAGTTTCACTGTTAACAAAGATTATTTCGAATGTAAGGCTTTTTGCCAGTTTTCCAGTACAAAGCAACTGTATTAAGTTCATAGAGAGCACAATTTACACACATCGCCTTTGAGATCCAGATTAAATGATATTAGTGTAATGTTGGTGAACATGTCATGTCTTTATTATGGACTGACTGTGGCTTCAGTAAGCAAGAGCGTTGTGGGTTAGAAGGTACTTACTACGATCACAGTTTGCTTCTGCAAAATTTGGGGATGGACTACTTTTTAATATAAGAAAAAAAATTAGACCCAAGTGGAGCAGTGCATAATGACCAATAT
Organism: Lophiomys imhausi; assembly: GCA_907164525.1. Lineage (NCBI taxonomy): Eukaryota > Metazoa > Chordata > Mammalia > Rodentia > Muridae > Lophiomys > Lophiomys imhausi. The sequence continues at coordinate 2,824,362 of CAJQZJ010033983.1, read as the reverse complement.
TGTATACGAATATCTGTAAGTGATTATTAACTCTTTGCCTAGTTTGGTTTGGATTTTTGTTTTTGTTTTGTTTTGAGTCTGTCGTACCCCAGGCTGGCCATGAACACTCGGTGGCTAAAGTTGACCTTGAACTTCTGGTCTTCCTGCTTCTGCCTTCCCAGTGCTAGGATTAAAGGTTTGGGGGCCACACCCAGGTTAGCCAGTGCTGAGATGGACCCCAGGGCTTGTAGGTAAGCATTCTAGGTAAGCACTCTCCCAACTGAGATACACTCTGAAGAGTATTTCATAAGTCAAAACAAAAATATTTTGGGAGAGGCGGTAAGGTGTGTCACTGGTATATTCCTAGAAGCCCCTTGGGAGTGTAGTGTACTATGGGTGTGTTTACATTCCCTCAGCTAGATTTTTTTTTTTTTTTAACTGAAACATACAATGCTTCCAAAGTCTTTCTTGGGCCACAACCAGATGGGAAAATAGTGAGATGCCTCATTTGAGGAGAGCATCCAGCCTGAGAAGATGTTTTACTTGATGGCCTTGGCCCCTCCGCTGTTTGGTTTAACCAGCATTTCTGGTAAGGGACTTGTTTTGAGTGTTTGTTCTGAGGTTTTATGTTTCCGCCAGACCCCTTCCTGTTGACATTCTCACTAAATGAGAATCATTTATGTGACACCATAAGCAGTGTTAAGTGTGGCATCTGAGGACAGTTGAAAGCTCTGATATGTTAATCAATCTATTTGGGTGTGTTTGCTTAGAAACCTGGAAGGAAGCCTGTTTTAAAATACGTTTTGTTTTTAGAATGTCGTCTGGAAGGACGAGATTCACCCCATGAACATTTTCAAGTAGTCTTTCTGCTCATCCCAACATTTCACTCTCTGTGGCATTTTATTTAGAAGTGCGAGGGTGGCAGGATGACCATGATTTAAAAATACACATCCATGTCCTTATTCTAAGAAAGATTCCTCTCAGCACTATCCCTACTTTAACATTAGCCTCATCTATGGTAAGACTAGAGAAATCCTCATTTTTCTCCCTAAAATGAAACAGTTGATTTAAAAATTGAACCTGTGTAGATTGCTGAAAATCAACCTGTGTTGGATGAACCTGTGTGCTCTTATTTCCTGTATTGAGAAATAGTTAATGTAAATATACATCGGGCTGAGTGCTGACTGGAGAATGGACTCGCTCTGTTCCTGACCAAAGCAGGGGCTGCTTTTAAGTTCTGGGATGTTGTTAAGTACCTAAGTCTATAGAGTTAGAAGATTTAAGCCCAGAGTTAGGAGCCATGAGAAAGCAAACAAAACATCTGTGACTTTGTCAGCTCATAGGAAATGAGAGGTAGTGACAGGCCCTGCTTTTAAGTAATCCTACAGGACAATACCCAGGGGTGCGAATAGAGGACGATGAGTCGTGAATAGGATCAAATTATGTTCTGTGCTTATATGAAAATGTCACAGTGAAATTCATTTGGTACAATTAATGAATGTTCATTTAAAATCCCCTTTGAAGTTGGGCCGAAGTAACAAGTGGGAGAAGAAAGAATGATCATTCTTGTTGATGAATTCCTATCAGAGATACAAGACAAACTGTAGTGTTGTCTTTAGAGTGTTATGTTTACAGTATTGTAAACAGGCTCCCTGGATGACATTCAGGACTTCTACTGTGCTACCCCCAGGCAGAGGAGTTAACTCTTTGAAATCTCAATTTCTCCCATTCACATAGGCTTGTGGGACCTCAAATCTTGAGAGTGAAAAGTTAAATAATGTGGCTCACGTGACACACCTGCATCTTGTACACTTTAAGCCTTAGTTTGTGTTCCAGGGTTTTACTTTATACATAGGGGGAGCTTTGTTAGATAAGATCAAAATTGTTAGTTTCCATTTACCAGACAAACACAGACCCCATCATAACTTTCATGTTTAAAGCATTTTCCACATTCAGAAAACATTTTATGGAGCTAAACCATTGGAGCTCATGTACAGTTCTGTGTCATATAAACCCTTACTGCCCGGCAACTAGGTCAGGAGCTGGGCGTGTCCGAATGAAGCTCTTACTCAGGTTTACAGTGTGGGAGGAGAGATAAACGAGAGTATAAATAACCCAAGAGTGAAGGAGTGTCCACAGTAGGTAGGAAGTGTTGATCTTGGGTTGTATGTGAAAACATTCAGCCACAGGCTGTCAAAATAGAGTGCTGTAGTTATGACCCAAGCTCCCTTCAGTATTATACAAGCAGCATACTTTTCCCCAAAGTCAAGTTTGTGAGGGAGTCTGTCAGTCCTGATGTAGTGTGAAGGAAAATACAAGTAATATGGGGCTGGGAAGGCATGGTAGTATTTGTCTTTATTCCCAGCACTGGGGAGGCCAAGGTAAAGGATCTTTATGAGTTCAAAGCCAGCCTGGTCTGGATAGCAAGTTCCAAGCTAGCCACAGCTATACAATGAGACCTTGTCTCAAAAATACATACATATGTAAATACATACATACATACATACATACATACATACATAGGCTAAGAGTGTAGCTCAGTGGTACACCATGTGCTTAGCTTAGCATATTCAAGGACCTATTCAATTCCTAGCTGTAACTGACCAACCAATCAGTTAATCAATCATGGAGTACTGAGATCATTCTATGTAAGCAAACTCTACCTTTGTTAGGGCTACATATAGCTCTGGTTCTCCCGTAAGAGTTTATCAGATGTGTTACTTTACTTTTTAATGTTTCTAGGAAACTTGGTCCCCACCCAGGGTCCTATCCCTGTGTGTGTTTGAAAGGTGGAAGCTAACAGTATTGATCTTACCTTAGCGATGCTCCCTCTATGTATAAAGGGAAACCCTGGAACACAATCTAAAATCAAATATCTCATGCCTGGGTCCCATACCAGGGACTCTAATCTAACCCATTCAGGAGCGAATGGCTCTGCCATGTGGCCAAAGTTGAGAGACCCCCACACCTGCCTGGGTTTTGTTTTTTTTTTTTTCTAGCAATAATAGGTTCTCCACTGGACAGTTCCCTACACAGACTTACACAGATGTAATCAAATGAAGTACTGTCCATGTTTCAGAAGTAGCTCCCAAAGGGTCCTGAGGGCTCCTAGCAGGGACCTTTCTATATAGCATCCATTTTTGTCTGTGTGTGTTGTAATGGGATGACCAACTCACAAGCTTGTTCTAGACTCTTTGGGGTTTTTGTTTCATTTTTGTCTTGAGAAAGTGTCTCACTATGTAGCCCTGGCTGGCCTGTCCTCAAACTCACAAAGAGTTTTGTGCTTGGTACCAGAATATACATACATACATGCCTGCCCTCAGCCTCCTGAGTGCTGGGATTAAAGGCATGGACTAACACGTCTGGTTCATTTTCTTAAAGGCCACCATTCTAACTGGGGCAAGATGGACTCTCACTGTAGTAGAGTGAACTACTCTAATGCCTTGTGAAAACTGAACATTTTTCATATGTTTATTGTCTCTATTCCATCTTTTTGGAATTGTTCATTTATTTCATTAGCCCATTTATTGACCTGGTTATTTGATTTCTTGTCAGCTTTTTGTGTTCTTTGTATATTCTAGATACTAATCCTCTGTCAGATGTACAAGCAAAGATTTTTCTCTCATTCAACAGACTGCTTCTTTACTTGATTAGTTCTTTCTTTTAGTTTTATGAGGTCCCATTTGTCAATCATTGGCCTTATTTTCTTACCTGCAGTCTTATTAAGAAGTTCTTATCTACACCTGGAATATGACATATTTTCCCCATTTTTTCCCTCTAACAGTTTTTGAATTTTGTTTAGAATATGTTATGCAAGTCATTTAACAATCAAACATTCCTAAATTCTCATTTGACAAAAGGAATCCTGGTGCCATGCACTTCACAGAAGCATTTTGTATTTGCACACCCTGGAGTGTATGTACGTACTGCTAGACCCTTGGCTCCTCTGTTCCCGTCCACATCCCTTGCCTTACCTTCACTCCCATGGCATTTCTATATTCATTCTGTGTCTACTGCATTGTTCATTCGTTCAGTAAGTAACACTAGCAAGCACTCTCCTGAATAGTTGAGACAAAAATAACTTCCAAGTTAAGCAAAAGAAATCCCTGCTTTGGTGGAATTTCAAAGGGGAGAAGACAGAGAAGGAAGCCCATATGCAGTGAAATCTGTAGCATATTCAACTGTGGTAACTGGTGTGGGAGAGGGAGGAAGTGTGGACTGTGGGGTTTAACATTAGATCAGCTTTACAGTGCTACTGTCCAGACAAGAGGTGGTGATGGCGTATACTGCCATATTGTAACAGAAGATGGTAAAAAGTGGTTGAGATGTGAGTCACATGCAGCAATGCCCGAAGAAGGTGAGGGGTGGAGCCTCACCAAGGCCAGGAAGAGGAGAAGTCTGAGCAGAGGCGTTGCACTTACGAAGGTCCTGAGATGGGGGTGGATGTAGAATCTTCTAAGTACGTCTAGAAGACCAGTGTGGCTAGAGCACATAGACTGAACAGGACACAGATGACTGGCAGGAGGCAGGAATATAGAGTTTTTGTACAGATTTGGGCCTTTTCCCTGAGTAAGATGGAGAGTAGTTGGAGGGTTTGGCTCAAAGGAAAAACCAAGTATTTTAAGACTTTTTTTCTAGTGGAGACTAGACTATAGTACAAGCAGGAAAACCAACTTAGAGGCCCCTTCGGCCATCCAGTTACACTATGACCATGGCGTGGATTGAGGTAATGGTGGAGATTGGTCAGAAATAGAGACTGGAGGTACAGACCAGTGGTGGAGGGAGGACTTATCTGGAATTTATGGGGACCTGGGATTTATTACCAAAAGTGGAGATGGGGGAGGTGGTAAATGAATGGCTGGAATCAAGATGGCATTCTTCTTTAAAATCTGAGCCCTAATCTGAGCTCTGGTGAGAATCCCAATTCATGCTGCTCACAGCAATAGGTTGCCTTCTTGTCACTTCACAAGGACTCCTGCAGTGTCTCTTTGAAAGAGTGTCAGGAGTGTAACTTGCTTCTGTGCCACCCACCAACACCCCAACGTTGTCACACTCCTGTTCTGCTGTGCCTATTCATGATGGGCCACTCACCTTTAGGGACTGTGACCTAAATGGTCACTGAGAACCGTTGCTTACTAACGGCTTTCCCTTCCCCTTATGAAGTTTGTACTTCCTCCAGCATGGGTCTTCGGAAGGCCGTGAGGTCAGCAGTGGATCCTCGGAGTGAATGCACCTCCGCTATTCACACTGTAAGGGAGCCCATGCTTCAGAATAACCCAGTCCAAGAGCACCTCTTGTCTTCTCCCTCTCCTTCCTTTCTTCTCCAAATCCTTGAAGAATACAAAAATGTTTTTTAGTTTCTACCTGCACATGCATATCTTTTTTTTTTTTAAAGATTATTCATTTATTGTGTATACAGTGTTCTGCTGGCATGTACACATTCACTCCAGAAGAGGGCACCAGATCTCATTGTAGATGGTTGTGAGCCACCATGTGGTTGCTGGGAATTGAACTCAGGACCTTTGGAAGAACAGCCAGTGCTCTTAACCTCTGAGCCATCTCTCCAGCCCTGCACATGCATATCTTGATGGCTTCTTACAGACCCATGCTGACCCTTTCCCTTTGGGCTCCTTTGCAAAGTGCAGCTGTCCTGAGAAACCGCAGAGTTGTGAGGAGGACTTTGTGGTTCTCGTCTCAAAACTAAGTCCACCTACTCTAAATTCTGAGAGTCAAATGAATATTTCTTGTATGCATTTTTTGTAAAGATTTATTTATCTGTATTTTATGTGTGGGTGTCTGTGTGTTTGCCTGTGCACCACATACATACCTGGTATCCACAGAGGCATCAGATCCTCTGGAACTTGAGGTTAGGAGTCTATGTGTGGGCACTGGAACCAAACTTGGGTCCTCTGCAAGAGAAACAAGTGCTCTTAATGACTGAACCATCTCTGCAGCCTTCGGCTGTGCGTTTCTAACAACTGAGAGGACTCCCACTCACGTAGTTACTAATTTCCACTCATGCATTCAGCTGTTATCTACTGAGTGTACGTATGTGCCAGAAACTGTTTTGGGCATTAGAAGGGAGGAATGAAAGAAGACAAGGCCCTTGATTCTTAAGGAGTTTACCTTGCCGTAGAGGAGACAGGGCCAAACTCAAGTGAAAAACACACAGATACACAGCACGGGTAGTGAAGATAACGCTATGAAGAGAGCCCAACAATGAAAGTTGGAAAGTTGGGATCGTGTGCTGCCCTGCAAGAGTTAGCTTGTGTGTGTGTGTGTGTGTGTGTGTGTGTGTGTGTGTGTGTGTGTGCATGTGTCCATGTGGGTGTGGGTGTGCATGCACATGTGTAGCATATGGACATGTTCTTAAGGTTTGGCACATGTGTATGTACAAGTATGCATGTGTGTGTACGTGGGAACCAGATGTTGAAGTTGGGTGTTCTCCTCAATTGCTCTTTATTCCTTGAGACAAGTCCCTAACTAAACATAGACCTCACTGATTCAGCTACACTGGCTGACCAGTGAGCCCAAGAGGGTCCATCTGTTTTCAACTACCCCATGTATACCATGCCTGGCTTTCACATGGATACTAAGGATCGAAATTCAGGTCCTCATGTTTATGCTGCAAGAACTTTACCCACTGAGCCATCCCCTGTCCCTAGTATTAATATCTCAAAGGGCAATCCAAGAAAAACATCTGTGTGTTTGCCTGTGCACCACATACATGCCTGGTATCCACAGAGGCATCAGATCCTCTGGAACTGGAGTTACGTGCAGGAGGTTGGGAGTCTGTGTGTGTGCACTGGAACCAAACTTGGGTCCTCTGCAAGAAAAGTGGTCTTCATGCAAAGACCAGAAGGAAGCTAGAGAAAATATTTGTGTGCATATCTGGAGCAAAACGTTCTTTGCTTCAGGAAGTCCTTAAACAGCTTTCCTGTCTGTATGTGCTGTAAGTGGTTTTATCCTATCCACTTCATATGTCCTAATCACTCCTGGGTTTATTCCTCTAGCTGAGTCTTTCCAACTCTAGTCTGGCACATCCAGCTGCTTGTGGAAGCCCTCTTCTTGGACACCTAACACGCATTTCTATAACGAAATCCCCCTGTGCTCTGCAAACACATTCTTGCTACAGTCTAAGCCTTCTGTTCGTCAGTGATGACTCTACTCCTTTTAGTTTTACAAAAATGAGTAAAAATCTTGAGCTTGTTCTGACTTCTCTACACTTTACATCAAACCCATCAACTAGAGAATGAGTTGCATATATTGGAAGAAACTGAAGAGGGAAACTGAGAGCACCTAGATTTAAAAAACGTGAAATGGAAATCCGGACAATTATAGAGGTGCCTAGGGGGAAATATTGGATAGAATGACAAAAGCCAGAGCTGGAGGTGTGAACATCCTGGGGATATGCCATCACCTACAGGAGCTGTGCCTTCAGAGAGGCCCTCCTTGTGTTTCAGTGGGTCTTTCCACCAGCACTCTTTGCAGCGTGAAGGCTGTGGCCCATTCTGTAGAAAGGGACTTTAATACACATAGAATGTTATAAACAGTATTAGGAAATAATGTTAGGAATATTATACCTAAAATGATTCCTGCCTTGGAAATATTTTGAGACTAGCAGGGGAGCCAGAAATAGTCACTTTTTATTTTAAATGATTGAATATTCAAACTAGTCAAGAAAACCAATCCTTCTTGTGAACATATCTGCAAGAAAGCAGAACACTTGACTGACTCGTGAAGGAAGGGAGATCCTGGTAATTTTCTTGGGACAAGAGACAGTTAATAAGTAGCCTAAACAAACTAATTTGAACAAGAATAATGAAAGGGAAGTAAGTAGACAGGGTCCTTCTGTTTTAATTTGGTGTAAGTTTCCCAGTATTCAATTCTTAGTACAGAAAGTTCTTGCTGTTTTGCCACACTGAGTTCGTGGAAATCACATCCAGATACCCCTAAATTAGGAGATTGGAACAGTACAGTATTTGAGAACTGTGTTCTCTACCAAGGGTTTAGCTTTATACAGAAGCAGATATAACCAAGAGTGTAATATATTGATAGAAGTGATCTCATGGCCCTGTAAAGCTCCACTTTTCTAGCTATGAATGAGTGACAGGAAGGTTCCATACTATCGGCTCCGTGGACAGAAGCTGAGTCCTTTGAGCCCCCCGCAGAACTCTTTTCTTGGACTGGATCTCTCTGTGCGCTGGAGCCCCAGGCAATGTGTTTAGCTTACAAATATGATTACCATAAATATAAACTGAAGATGGCTAGCTTCCCAAATGGATGCTTTGGTGAGTAGGTATCGAGGCTGAATGTCCCATGAAGAAGACTGTGAAGTGTGATGAGCTTGGACACTGGACGCCAACAGATTTGAGTTGGAGTTTTTGTTCTGCCTTTCACAGACTTTGTAACTTTGGGGAAAATATGTAACTTGTGTGTAGGTTTCATCTTCTATGTGGCAAGCCAGTGCCTACCTACTAGACTTAGTGTAGAGCAATAAGATAGCGCTCAACAGTACTGTGTTTAATGCCTGGGAGTTGGCAGGCAAAAGAGTGTTATCAGCTGTTAGACCTGCCTCTCTCACTTAACAAAAATGAGAAATTTGAATCAAAGGATGTTTTGTTTTGTTAAGCATTTTTTTCTTAGTGTTATACCTCTTAATACTAACCTTTCTTAACAATAGCCACAATATGGAAATAACCTATCAACAGATAAATACATCATTTTTTTTTAGTTCAACTGAGGCTACTTACAGGGCTCATATACGAAGAATCTATAATAGCAGGAATAACTTTCCAGTGGCCATGCCACTGAAGAAAATGTCTCTCTGTCCTCCAGAAACAACCTATAAGTCCTCAGGGAGGGTAAGCGCTCATTAGTCCCCTCTAATGTGTCACTTTTAAAATGTGGCATATACCTGCAATGGAATATTTTTCAGCTTCCAAAAAGAGGTGGATTCTTCAGTATGTGATGGGTAATCCCTGAAACCTTTATGTGACTAGAAATAGGCCAGTCACATGGTGACAGACACTGCGTGACTCCACTTACATGGCACATCTACAATAATCAGATGCACCGCATTGGAGCGTATGCTGGTGGTTCTGAGAAGGAGAGGGAATGAGCGCGAGTTACTTATCTTGGTGTCTTAGTTACTTTTCGGTTGCTGTGGTAAGACACCATAACCAAGAAGAAAGTTTATTTGGGGCTTATGTCTTCAGAGGGTGAGTCTGTGGCAAGGAGCGTGGCAGTAAAGAGCTCACATAAGAACCTGATCCATAAACAGGAAGAAGCAGACAGCATGCTAGGAATGGCTGAGTCTTCTGAAATGTCCAAGCCCACCACCAGTGATACACCTCTTCCAACAAGTCTCACCAACTGAGGACCAAGCGTGCAAACACAGGAGCCTATCAGGGCCATTCTCATTCAAACCACCACATAGGTATGACGTTTAAGTTACGAGGTAAATACATTCTCAGGACCTGGTACAGAACTTTGCAACTGTGGTCAGCAAATCCACACTGCATAGCTAAATACTTACTGGGAAGGGAGATCTCATATGAAGTTTGCTTTCCACAGTGACATTTTTGTTTCAGTTGTGAACTCCCTAGCATGCCTGCCAATCTAATTGCCATCTCTACTGCCTCTCACTGCACGCAGTGTTTACTCTAATGACCTCTTACACGCTTTCTAACACTGAGGAAAATAACTATTCTGTTCGCTGGACCTAGTGCTTACTGTAGTTGTCTCTTACATGCTTCCTAACGCTTACAGAAGGAAATAACTATTCTCTTCTACCTTTTAAGAAGCAAGAGGATTAACTAGTCTACTCTCATGGCTTACAAGAGGCAGAGACAGGATTCTGACCCAGGAACTTCCACTCACGGGCCGTCCTGCCACCCACTCTGACCCTAGGGGCTCACTTCACTAACACTGGAGCTGAGAGTGTTGTTCTCTTATAGAGTAAGTTCTCGGCATGTACACGTCCCTGGGATCATTTGCCAGGAAAAAAAAAAAAAGTAATACTGTGGAACTGTAGCAGCTTGGAGTGTCAGTGAGATCTACCCACTGCCGTAGTAACTGGGAGACATGGAAAATATAACCTCGAATTATGGTAGTATTAGTCACTGTTCTGCTGCCATGATAAAACACCATGACTGAGACAACTTAGGAAAAAGGGAGTTTATTTCGGCTTATAGTTCTAGAGGGAGGAGTCTGTGATGGCAGGTATTGTAGAAGCAAGCAGTGGGCATGGCAGCTGGAGCAACAAGCTGAGAGTTCACATCTTAAACCACAAAGAGCACACCGCAAGCAGGGTGAGGCCTTATGTTCTCAAAGTCCAGCCCTAGTGACATAGATCCTCCAGCAAGGCCACACCTCTCCACCCTTCCCAAACAGTGCCACTAATAGTGCCCCATGTGGGACAATTCTTACTTACCCACTACAAGGTTTCTGGCCTTCACGTTTGTTTTCTTCTATCTTTTTTTTTTTTTTTTTTTTCCTGAATAGAAGCAGTGCTTTGGAATGAGTGGAGAATTGGAGAAACATGGATTGGTGGAACTAATGCCTAACACTTAACTTTTAAAGTTGGTTAAGATTTTAAAGGAAGTCTCTGTTGATCTCAGCCAGCCTTTGTGAGGTGCTGGATTGGCAGTGGATCAGTATGGTCTTCATTGCCAGACTTCCAGCCCTTTGGTATTCTCTGTTTGATGTGTTTATGTGGGGGTTTTGCATGTTGCCATGGTAAAGCTCATTCCGTGATGTGAGAGACCTTCCTGCTGAGGAAGGTTTTGTTAATGTTAGAGCCTGCATTTTCATTTCCACATTTTATCTTGGTGTTACCCCGGCAACCCAAATAATTTCATTTTCTCTTTGAAGTCGATGCCTGTAAGGCTGGTCTTCCTCATGCTGAGTCACTTATTCTCTTATGTTTTTTTTTTTTTGTTTCTGGTTTAATTCCTGCAGCCACTTCCCTTATGAAGATGTTTTCTGCTTCTCTTTCAACAATCATCAGGCTGGTCACTGTTGGTTAAATGTCTAAGGAGATGATTACACATCTCATTGCTAATTACATAAGAGCTATGGACCTTCATACAAGAAAAATCTCAGCTTAAGTAATGGTGGAATTTGAAAAGTATTGAATATATGGAAGCTTGTTGAGGCATGTTTTATCCAAATCTGTTTGGTTCTTAGGATTTGGACTGCAAGTAACAAGAGTTTGTATCGGGGCTGGGGGTGTGTAACTCAGTTGATGGAGTACAGACTAGTATGCGTAAACTGCTGGGATCAAAGTGGACACAGCAGCTTGTACCTGTAGCATCAGTATCCAGTGATGGACACAGAAAGATCAGAGGTTCGAGGTCCTCCTCAACTATATGGCTTGTTAGCAGCCAACTTGGGCTCCATGAGATGCCACCTCAAAAACAAAATCACTTAAAGAATAATTTTTTTTTTTTTTTAGTTTATCTGAATTTATCCTAGTTCTTAAGTCCCAGTTCTGAAAGCTAGAAACATGTTTGTTTCCACTTCACTCTTCATCCCTGGGCAATCACGTATTGGGCTTTATTTTAAAGTAGTTGGATTTTGGTTTTGGTTTTGAGACCATGTCAGATAGCCTAAGCTCTGCTCAGATTCACTGTGGAGCTGAATTAAGACTTGAACTCCTAGCCGGGCAGTGGTGGCGCACGCCTTTAATCCCAGCACTTGGGAGGCAGAGGCAGGCGGATCTTTGTGAGTTCAAGGCCGGCCTGGTCTACAAAGTGAGTCCAGGACAGCCAGGGCTACACAGAGAAACCCTGTCTCGAAAAATCAAAAAAAAAAAAAAAAAAAAAGACTTGAACTCCTAACCCCCCTCCTTCCATCTCCCCAGTGCTAGGAGTATGGGTGTCCGCCACCACACCCGGCTCACTGGTGTCCGGTCACCACACCCTGCAGGATCATCCTCTGACCAGAGAATAGACATCTGTGCAGTTGAAAAGTGGGTTCCTCGATAGACACAGACAGACAGACTGAGGAGGGTAGGACACATGGCTGCATCTGAACAGATGAGGTCCTCTTTGGCCTCATCATTGCTCCTTGTGCTCGGGAATGTGTTGACTGACCCTTGAGACACCAACCCAGTTTTTGCTGGTTGGGATGAGACTTTCATGAGCTCAGTGCCTGGCATGAGCAGCTGTGGTATTCGGTGGAGGGTGGCCCGGTGGAAGGTAAGTGTCATCGGGAGGACACTCTACCTCGTTTAGCGGGCACCTGGAAGATACAGCTGCTGGGTCTCTGCGGGTGGCTGACTTCTGGTGACTGGGTCTTAGTGTTGTGGGTTTTTTTGTTTTTTGTTTTTTTGGGGTTTTTTGGTCAGTTCAGTCTAAAGACGGTCATTTGTTGCCTTCCTCCTCTGGGACATCTCCACCAGCTCAGTCCTGTCCTTGTCTTTGCGATAGACAATGCCAAATTTGTCTTAATGTGGCAGGAACAGAAACAAAAATTCATAGTGCTTCACGGAGAGTAACATGAACCACCCAAAGAAGGCATCTCTCCAACCCCAGTGGTTCAGGCGCCTCTGTACATATGGAGCATCCTGAGTGTGTCTAGCCAATCACGTCTCTCGCAACTATAATGAGATGTGGGTGATTGTTCAGCATGCCCCTGCATCCCAGTGCAAGGTTCATAAAGACAGTGGGTGCCTTTCTCTCTTACTGCCTCCTCCACATCAACGGGCACAGTGTGTGGCTGGTGGAAGCTAGTCTAGTATTACCTTTGTAAGCTGCCAAGTCTATGGTCAGGGTCAGTGCTGGGAATGGAGAGCTTGTCAATCACTGCCCTTGAGAACTTTCCCATTCCAAGATTCTCCACTGATAAGCTGAGCCCCTGAGCCTCCAGGGAAGAGGAGATGAGGCCTCTGAGGCCCCGGCTTTCTTTTTCCCATTACCAGCCCCACTTCTCACCCACTGGAATCTAAGGCTGACCCTGCTTGTATCCAACCCCTGTAATACAAATGAATGGACCTATCTTTTCACACATTTCCATTTCTCCATCAAGGGGGACGTTATTTATTTATTTTGCAGTAACTTTTATTTATTTTGCAGTAATTTTTATGTCCATGTAACCATTTTTAGGCCCATGGAGCAGAGATCTCTGTTAACTTTTGAGAGTGGGTCATCTGAACAGAGGGAACAGAACAAATAAAAACAAACAACCCCGATTCTTCCATCAGCTGCCCTTTCTCTTGGCGCCTGGCCTGTTTTCCACCACTACCCAGAAGATTATCCGTTAAATTCCCACTTCCTCTTCCGAGCTCTGAAAGGTCTCCCGTCTTTGGAGTGTTTGACTTTTAGAAGTAATCTTTTGTCTTGTTTATGTTCTACTTTTTTTTCTATGAAATTTTAGATTTTAACTGAGTTACTCAGATTTTTCTAAGGTACATTTCATTTTATGAAATTGAGGTTTGTTTATTTGTTTGCATATTTGTTTATTTAATTTGTGAGACAAGGTCTCACTGTAGCCCTGGCTGGTCTCGAACTCACTATATAGACAAAGCTGGCTTTGAGCTCACAGATCTGCCTGCCTCTGTCTCCTGAATGCCAGAATTAAAGAAGTGCACCACCACCTGTCCCCTAGGATTAATATTTTAAGCCTCTCAGCTTAACAGTGTTTTGTTATTGCTTTGAGACAGGGTCTCATGTAGCCCAGGCTGACTTAGAAGTAGCTGTTTAGCCTAGGATAACCTTGAACTCCCATACTCTTACCTCAGGAGTGCTGCTGTCATAGACAAGGCTCACACACTAGTCCAAGGTAACAAGCCTTAAGCCAGTTTTGTTTCTTCCAAACACACTTCATCCAGCTAATGACACTAATGTAAAAAATCAGATCAGAACCGACCTTTAGAAGCCACCAGACAAACTGAAACATTACTACGCTTATGTATCTTGTTTTCTAGATCTTTCAGCTACTTTTGGAAATATGTCTGGCAAAGCCGTAGATAGTTCTGAAATGATTTTTCAAAGGAAAACCTCATTTAGCTCCAAGATTTTTACTAATAATAGCACCTGGCAAATAACCCCTTTCAAAATAGTATGCAGTTTTTTTGTGTGTGAAGGCGGCAGTATGCCAGGCATACTCAGGGAGGCCTGAAATCCCAGCCACTTAGTAGGGCTAAGACGGGATGATTATAAGGCCAAGCCCTGGCTGAGCTACAGAGTGAGTTCAAGGCCTGCTTGGGCAACTTACAGGTGGCCTAAAACACCTAGAAATTAAAGAGGGGCTGAGACTGTGATGTAGCTCAATGGGACAGAATCAGGCCAGTGTCTATGTGAGGCCTTAGGTTCAACCCCCAGCACCACAAAAATAAAAATAAAAAGAGAAGCCATGTGTCTTCGTCACTGCTCTAATGCTGTGATGTAACATGACCAAGGCAAGTTTTAGAAAAAAAGCATTCAATTGGGGGCTTGCTTACAGTTTCATGGGGTTAGTCCATGATCATTCGTGGCTGGAGGCAGGAAGGCATGGTGCTGGACCACCAAGACCACGCCTGCTAATCCTATCTACACAGTTCACCAACTGAGGATCAAACGTCCAAACATGTGAGCCCTTGGGGGCAGTTCCCATTCAAACCACACAGGTGGGGATGGAGAGGGCGCTGAGAAGCTAAAAGCCCTCGTTGTTCTCATAGGGGACCCAGGATCAGTTCTCAGCACCCATAACTCCAGTTCCATGGGATCCAGCACCCTCTCCAGACCCACTCAAGAACTGGACATGCAGATAATGTGTACATATACATACGTGCAAAACACTCATGCTATGTAAATAAATAAAATAAAATCTAAAAAACAATTTTTTTAATAAAATGGAATTGGGTTGGATCTTATCTAGAATTGTCTGATGATGTTTAATTGTTTTTCTTCTGGTTTTTTTTTCACTGACAACACATTTGAATTAATAAGCCCATGACCTTGTACTTGTACTGACTGTGGTGGTTTGAGTGAGGATGGCCCCCATAGGCTCATATATTTAAATCCTTAGTCACTAGGAGTGGAACTGTTTGAGAAGGATTAGAAGAATTAGGAGGTGTGGCCTCTTTGGGTGTGAGAGGAAGTATGTTGCTGGGGATGGATGCTGAGGTTTCAAAAGCCCAGCCAGGCCTAGTGTCCCTGTTTGTGTCTGCTACCTGTGGATCAGAATGTAAAGCTCTCAGGTCCATGCCTGCCTGCCTGCCTGCCTGCTGCCATGATGATAATGGACTAATCCTCAGAAACTATATGCAATTAATTATATGCTTTATTTTATAAGAACTGCCTTGGTCATGATGTTTCTTCATAGCAATACAATACTAAGACACTAACCCTGAAATTTTGATTTAATTGATCTGCCATGTATTCCATGTGCACACATGCATGTACACATGCACACACACATACATGGGTAATATATATAATCTATTATATGGCTCACTCTGAGGTGTTAAATGAAAAATGATGAACAGTCAGAACTTACTCCTGCTTTTGTGAAGCTTGTGTTCTAGATATGGGAGACAGTATTAATTTAAGATAAGGGAATGAATAAATGAAAAATGGTGTCTATGGTCGAGGGACATCATGGAGCCGTGAGAGCCTGAGGTACTGTCTGTGCGTGTGCCAGAACCTTGGTGTGCAGGAGACAGAGGTTGCCCAAGCATGGAGAGAACCAAGCATTCCAGCTGTAAGGCTGGTCCTAGCAGGACAGACACGACTACATACATTTTTTTTCTTAGCGACTTTTCAGGCTTCATGTAAATTTTTTGACCTTTGAAGTCATGGACTCTGTACCACCAAGTTCACAATGTCCTAGGAGGGAGAGGAGTCCAGTGTACTGTAGTCCTCCTTCCTCAGCTGCCAAGGGCTGGGATTTCATGAACTGAAATGCCAGAGCATATGTTTATTTTGTGTTTGCATCCCTTTTTTCTTTTTGTTTTAATCTTTTAAAAATATTTTGTTAAAGTAATAAATAAATATTAAAAATATTTTTGTTAATTCTTGAAAATTTTCATACATTGCATTTTGGTCATATTATCCCGCAATCCCTCCCCTTAATTCCTCCTGGATCCCCCTCACCTCCCTCCACTTCTTCAGGTTGATAGTCTTTTGTTCTTAGTATTCCAGTTTGTGCTGGGATCACTGGATAATTTGAACAGACAGAACTTACTCCTGCTTTTGTGAAGCTTGTGTTCTAGATATGGGAGACAGTATTAATTAATGTACCCCAAACTATATGACTAATAACAATCATATATATTGGGATATGGGGACCTGCAGTGGGGTGTAGTCAACCTACCAGAACCACACCCTTAAAGAAAACTCACTCTCCCACCCCTAGAAGCCACCAACTGCCCATACCGCATCAGTTAGTGGGGGGAAGGGGCATCCCTGAACCTCTTCCCACTCCATGCCAGAATATAGACTGGTTCATCTCAGTCTGTAGGTCTGATGAATGCAGCCTCTGAGTTCAAGCACGCAGCCTCCTGTCATGCCCAGAGGACTCGGTTTTCCTCTGACCTGCTCCACTTCAGGATCCATCTTTCCACTCCCTCTTCCATGATGCGCCCTGAGCCTTGGGGAAAGCCTGAGATATGGGTGTGTCATTTGTAACTGAGCACAAAGTCTATTATTTTTCTGCACTCCCACCAGTTGGGAGTTTCTGCATTAACCTCTGTCCACTGCAAAAAGGAACTTTTGTGGTAAGGTCTGAGAGCTGCACTGATCCTGGTTCGGGAATGATTAGTTTTTCTTTTTTATTTGAAAAATATTCTCATCTTTAGAAACAAACATATTTTTTTTTAAAGATTTATTTATTATGTATACAGTGTTCTATCTGCAGGTATATCTGCAGGACAGAAGAGGGCACCAGATTTCATTATGGATGGTTGTGAGCCACCATGTGGTTGCTGGGAATTGAACTCATGACCTCTGGAAGAGCAGCCAGTGCTCTTAACCGCTGAGCCATCTCTCCAGCCCGAAACAAACATATTTTAATTATATGACATTGCTCATTATAGATCTTTGAAACAGCAGCCTTTGGCCACGTCTAGACCTTTCTTTGAAACTGTCTTTGATGGCCTCCCCCAGTCACTGGAATCGATGACCCTAAGAGTAGTGTTTGTCTTCCCACTTGATTGCATTTAGCTTCACCACGTGAAAAGAAGACTCTTGTGGTATCAAACTCAGAAGAGATGCTCTACCTTGATGCAACCATTATTCATTCTGTAGGCACAAAGTTTCCATTGTGTGTTTATCGGGGTGGCCAGACACCTAACACTGTGGCCTCACTCATGCTTGAGTACTCTGACAAGTTCCATGCTCGGTCTCCTGAGCCGAGCCTTTTTGCTAGAGATCAGAGTACCTGGGCCTCTTCCTTCACGCATGGACTTGACTTAGCATGTCCAACAGGAGAAACTCACCCAGAGTTGGCATGAGATAAAAGCAAGCTTACTGCCCTGAACTCAGGAGGGGGCGATTCTCAAGAACCCTGGGCAAAGAAGAGAGTTTTAAATAGGAGATTCTTGTTAAAATTAATGTATTAAGGGGCTGGAGAGATGGCTCAGCAGTTAAGAGCACTGGCTGCTCTTTAGAAGACCCAGGCTCAAGGCCCAGCGCCCCCCATCCCCACCCCGACAGCTCACAACTCCCTTGCTCCAGTATTCACGAATCCATTGATTTCTTCTTGCTCCTGTGAGCACCAGGCATGCATGTGGTACACAGACATGCATGCAGACAAAACACCTATGCACATAAAATTAATTCTTAAAAATATTTATTTAATTATGTATCAATATACCAAGATCAATGCCTATGTAGCCCAATATAATCTTAATATTACGTCCATATGCAAGGGTCAATACCATTGTGGCCAACTATAATCTTAATTTTGTATCAATATACAAAGATCAATACCTATGTAATCCAATACAATCTTATTTTTGCACAATAAACAATGGTCAATACCACTTTAGCCAAATAACCTACTAATTTTGTATCAATATACAAAGGTATAAGGGCATATTCAATAATCTGCCCCTTCTTCTTGGACCTTCCTGTGCTATGACTATATCTCATTTTTCTCAAGCCCATGCACTCCTACATAGGAGAGGAAGAAGGATACAGAGAAGGAAAAGTAGGAATTCCCTGGGGCTAATCTCCAAAACCCATTAAGACAGGATCATTTATCAGCTTGTAGTCTCTTCCCTTACATAACAGAGTTTTCAGTTAACCTTCAAATAACCAAAAAGAAGGGCGGAGAAACACCCTCCCCCACCCTCTGGGCATGGGACGTCGCTCTCTTAAAGTGACTTCCTGCTGATTTGGGTCGTAGTAGACCTGTTTGGGGCCCCAACCCAAATGGGAAAAATGATTAAAAATGTTAGTACAATCCTTTTATGTTCAGTCCTTCTGTTCTCAGCTGTTTAGATGACCTAAGGGGTTTGTAGGCAGAAGCTGATCTTGCAGGCTTCACTGAGGTTCCGGCCGGGGCATTGTGTAGAGCTGAACGTTCCCAGCGACACTGGATTGCAGTGGTGGTTGCAGGCCCCCGATGGAGACAGCTATTGAGGAAGTCTGCCAGGCAGAATCAACTGGGTCACTCATCCTCCTTGGTGCCTAATTCTGCTCTCTGCTGAGGATTCCGCTGTCCGCCGTCCCCAGGCTCCCCTAATGGACACTTCGATTCTCCTGGAACGATAAGAACAGAGCCCTGCCCCAATCCCAACCCTAGGACAATTGCCCTCTTTTTTTTTTTTTTTTCTGGGGGGGGGATGGGGGGGGCTAGGTAGTACTTCTCCTGAAGCAAATTTGGCCTTCTGACAACATACAAAGCGTTATCTTTCAATCCGGGTTAAAGAAGAAATCATTCTGTCACCTTGGAGCTAAACCAGCTCTAGTGTATATATTTTGAGATCCCAAAGGACAATCTGCCTGCATCGAGAAGGCCTTTTGTAAGTAGCCTCCAAACCTAGGTCCCTCCAAATCCCATGTGTGTGACTCTGAACTCTAATTATTGGGAACAGGAACCTGTGTTTCTCATCTGAAGGGATCAAAGATGTGTTCCACCACTCCTGGATCGAAGTCTTTCTCTATTTAGAGTTTGCCCTGCATCAGGCTGACCCTGAGCTCCGGGATCTGCCTGTTTCTGTCTCCAGTGTGTTGGGAGCTGGGATCAAGGGTGTACTCTTGGTATATTGATACATAATTAAGAGTATATTTAACCACAATTGAATAGATCTTTGTATATTGATACAAATTTAAAGATAA
>CAJQZJ010033983.1:2780630-2802928 GCA_907164525.1 Lophiomys imhausi | reverse complement strand
AGGAAGGAAGGAAGGAAGGAAGGAAGGAAGGAAGGAAGGAAGGAAGGAAGGAAGGAATGAAACCTAGGAATGTAACTTTGTTGGTAGAGTGCTTGCTGTGTAAGCAGCCCTGGATTTGGTCACCAGCACTGTATAAACAGGTTATACTGAAGCACTCCTGTAATCCCAGCACTAGGGACATGAAGCAGGAAGGTCAGAAGCTCAAGGTCATCCTTGACTACTTAGTGGGTTCAAGGTTGCGTGAGACCCTGTCTCAAACAGACAAACAAAAGAAACACATTGTGGCAGCCGTGCTACAGACAGCCTGTAGGAAGTTCAGAACCAGAGAGCAGGAAGGAATGCCTAACCCTTGTTCTGATCTACGGTCAATTTTAAAAAGGGTATTAGACCTCTTCTCAGCCTCACTTAACTAAGGATTTCTGAATGTAAGTGTACTTGAAATGTGCAGAGTAAGCATTAAGCGGCTGGTGTCATGGTGATTTCCCTAAAGCTACTTGACAAAAGTCCCCAGGAATCAAAGGCCTTCTTTTGAAACCCCTGCAGGGTCTGGAAATGCAGAAATCTAGACTCTGAGCCTTTTCTGTGGCATCTTTATTACGTTCGGACGGACAAGTCACACTGACCCTTTCCCTGGGTCCAAGGAGAGATGGAAGAAAGCGTTTCATCAGCACAGCCTCCCCAGCATCAGCGACAGACGCTGCACATCAGGCTTCCCTGATCCTTGGCTTTGGTTTTATGCCCGACTCCTTTGCTCTTCTCAGCCATTCTCTCTAATGCAGATGTGTTTTGATTTATCACTTCTTACAATACGACGCATCTGCGTATTAAAGCTTTTGGTTTCCTTCATTGCAATATCAAGTTTTTAAAAGAGTAACATAATAGAAGGATTTGGTATTTACTACACATTGCATAATTGGGTATGTGCTAATGTGTGATTTACTTAACAAATGTGAATTGATGATTTCTAAGCCCCTGCCATTTTTCTAGAAGATTCTGAGATAAGTGAGATATAAATTTTGTCTTGGTTGAAATAAATCTCTACAGCATCAGCACAGAGACACAAAGTCAATGCCAGTTACTGGGAAGAGCAGTGCAGCATGGCTTTCATGGGCATCCCACCAGCAGACCCTCTTCCCGGAGATGGTCCTTGGTCTGCTATGTTCTTCTATATCCCTGGACACCCTTGCACAGTGCCAAACATAATTCACGCTCACAATTAATTTATAGCCAGCTGATTAGTAATGAAGTGAATATTGCTTTTGCCAGGGAGCTGGTTCAAGCAGATACTGAGCAAGTATGTGACATGTTCTCTGTAGCCTAAAAGGCCTGGGACTACTCTAGAGATGTCAGAAACATCACATAAAGCCAAGGCCTTGCTGCGAGGCTTCCTGGATGCACTTACAAAAGGATTTTTCTTAAATATTTGAAGGAGATTGCCAAAAGAAAAAAAAAGTGATCTTTTTCCTGTTTAAGACAAAACCGAAATTGCTAACTAGGAGAAATTTTTACTTCCTACAATCACTGCTCTTGGAAATCATAGGAAGTTCAAATTGAAGACTTTTCAAATAAGATAACTGATCCATCCACTAAACAGCACAGAGATAACTCTTGGATCACAAGGTCAACTTTTCCCTTAAGCTTCCTTTGAGTCAAGAATGCTTTGTTTTAGTCTGGCTTGATGATCGTGTGTCTTTAAGAATCATTTAAACTTAATAGTACCTAATGATTTTTATTGCTTATAGTCAAACAAATGGTTAACAACAGATTGAGCCCAGGAGAAATTCTTCTTCAAGTATTTGTTTAGAACTCATTAGGTTCTTTGAACCCTAGTTAACATCCTATGACCTCATTAAAGAGGTCCAGAGCAAGGAGAAAACATGGACTGGAAGTTGTGGTTCTGCCCTAGCTCCAGTCCACGGTCAAGCATCTGGTGTCTCTTGCTTGTCTCAGGTTTCACACACCCCAGAAATAATGGCACGAACAGGATGACCAACCTACTGGTCCCTCTCGGTTCTAAAACCAGTAATGCACTCAGGATTTGTCTCTTTTAATTAAGTTTACTTTTATGGCATTGTATCATCATAACTTCCTTCCGTGGATTTTTCTAGAAATACACTGTCATGTGTACACACAGTACACTATGTATACTGTATACTCTCCAGAGCCATGCTCTCCCACGGAAGAAAGACATGTTTATGTAATTGAGAAATGTAATTGAGATGCCTTTTCATCCTCTTCACATGGCAGGAGAAGAGCAGCTAGTTCTATGGCTGACACTCTGGGTGTATTTTTTTTTAAGATTTATTTATTTATCATGTATACAGTGTTTTGTCTGCATGTATGCCTGTAGGCCAGAAGAGAGCACCAGATTTCATTACAGATGGTTTTTGAGCCACCATGTGGTTGCTGGGAATTGAACTCAGGACCTCTGGAAGAGCAGCCAGTGCTCTTAACCTCAGTTTTCGAGAATCAAGTTTGTCATATCTCGTGGCTAACTGAGGTATCAAATGGGCAGCTGGATATCTGAATCAAGATGGAGGCACAGCCTTTGGGCAGATTGGAGTTGCTGCAGCATGTGAGGGCAAGGCCAGATCTCCTGAGCAAAAGGGAGGAGAGAGGATCTCTCCCTCAACAATACCACTGCAAAGCAGACAAAAGGTGGGTTGGTTTTCCCACAGTCACACCCTCAAGACTGACTCACAAACCCCACATCCAGGGCCAGGCAAGGTTCTTCTAGTCTCTGACTTGCCTCCTGTCCTGGTATCCCATCTGGTGCTAGCCTGGTGCTGGACTGGTGGTCATCACAGGCTAACTCCCTGTCTGGGCCCCATGGCACCAAACTGGTGTTGGTCTCCAGCTTGCTTTTTTCCAGGAATGTTAGGCTACTACTCATTCAGATGTTCATAGGTCAGAACACTGAATGTAGACATAGCCTCTGTCCTCTCTACCACCTACTGATGCACATGTGACATTGCAGCCACATCTGCAGTGCCTCTCAGGGAAGGCCTGATGTTTCTTAAGCAAAGGATTAAATGATATCTTCATGAGGTGAACAATGAAAACAATACAGACCGAGCAAAGTGGCATTTAAAACCTCTTGCAGGCTAAGCATATCCTCTACCACTGAACAGCACCCCCATCTTGCAGTACCATCAAAGAAGAAAATGTACGTGGGTTTCTTTGAACAAGAAGAAGAGATAGTCTGTAAAAGTTTATATTTCTAAAATTAGGGTATCTGACTCTTTTGGAGATGGCCCTGCAAGGAGAGCACTTACCTCACGAGCATGCTTTGGGTCCTTAGTTCTCTTTTATTTCCCATAGTAAAGCGTGGTGCCTAGGAGACAGTTCAGCTTAGAGCTCAGTTGACCCCACCTGCTGTGAGTCCCAGACCCTTGCCTTTTAAAGGAAGGCCACCAATAAGAACCAGTGAGCCTCTGCCTGGGTAGTGCACGAGACCCCACTAGCCCAGACCCCACAGGGTCAACATTTTATGTTAACATGTTGTTTGCCTTTGTTGCTGATGGTGCAAAATCAGTGTTGTGTAAGGCACCTTTCATAAATCGAGATCAAGGCCCCAGACTTGGAGAGGGAGAGTGTGGTCTTCATAAGTATACATTGAAAAACAGATTTTTTTTTTAAAAAGTCAGTGTCATATAATGTCCCTTTGACTGAGTAGAAGTCATTGTTACTGTCCGTCTTTAACTAGATGTTTTATTGACCTTGCGAGGGCATGGGAAAGACACAGAACTCTGAGTTGTTCTAGCCGGAACTTGACTTTAGTGACTATAATCTCACACTATATTTTCCACCCCTCTCTTCCAAGATAGTTCCTAAGCCTTGGAGGAGATGATCTCTGTCTTCCTCCAACTCCAGTGGGGTACCCAGGCACCCTGCTCTGTGTCTCCCATCTCCAGAGTGTGGCTGGTTTTGTCTCAAAGAAAGTCCTTCTCCTACAAAACAAAACATAAGAAAGAGGGAAAATGAGAAATGAAGAAGCACTTGAATGAAAGCTAACACTGGAAATAACCCTTGAGCATAAACATAAATGTTTGCAAAGCTCCTTAGGCAGTACATCATATCCTTCTAACAAAACAGCTGAGGCCTGGGACTTTCTCAACCACGGTTTCATTTGTTTGTTGTCAAAGTTCACAATACCACATGTGAATGGGGGTTAAGTCCCAAGTTGATTGACGCCATCACACTTGAGACCACTATTGCACTAACCAGCATTCCTTGCCTGGCATTCCCTGCCTGGCATTTCAATGCTCCTGGCCCTTACATCCTTTGACCTACTGAGGTGGTTGGGGAAATAATGGCTCAAAGCACTAAGAAGTTGGGTGTTTACAGGCATTGAAAGCTGTTTGAGAGGCACGCAAATGTACCCAAAGGGGCAAGGTTGGGAAGTCACCTCAGTAGCACATCCTGGCACTATAAAAGCTAAACTCGAGGGAGGGTTCAGTCCCAACTTGACTTCTCCAAGTCTTGCAACCAAAGTATGTGATGTCTTTAGCAATAGGTTCTAGTTATGGCATGCAACCAACAGCAGTGTTGGTAACCTTTACCATTTGGGGGCCTCTAGAGTCTCATTGGCCAACAACTTATAAAAATAACCCAATCATAGCACTGGGATCCTTAGTCAGCAACCCTATGGCTTAAAGGAGAATCCTCTTCTACCCACATAAAACAGTTTGCTCACTCTTTTATATTGATAGCCACAGGCTGTCACAGAATCTTCCCAATCACCTTGCTGGGTACCACCTGTGCCTTACCCAACCATAAAGTTCCCAAGAACTTCACAGTTGCATCAAGCCCTTGTTCTGTGAGCTGACTTCTCAACTTGGCTCCTTTGGTTGCCCGTGCATGTCCCTCAAGATGCTTTCTAGACTTGTAAAACACTCAGAAATTAGTGTTGTGCCCTTCATATAATTACGGTTTATTTTTTATTATGTGTTATGGGTCTTTTGCCTGCAAATATGTATATACACCATATGTATGCAGTGCCGTTGGAGGCCAGAAGAGGCCATCAGATCCCTCAGAACTGGAGTTATGGATGGGAGCTACTATGTGGGTGCTGGGAACTCATCTATCCTCTGGAAGATCAACCATGTTCTGAACGGCTGAGCCATCTCTCCAGGCCCATAATGAAACCTTCTGCATAAGATTGGCATTAATAATGAAGCAAGGTCCTGGGCCACCATCCCATGAAAAACAGGTTGGCTGTAAAGATAGCTACTTACCTTTATGATGAAATTCTCTATAGTCTGTTACCATTTATGTCAGTCAGCCATGGATTGATCCCAGAAGTCCGTAACTAAGGGAGACACTAAGGTAAAATGTTAGCTAGGTTTAATTCAACATGAAGACATTCCATATGCTCCTATCAATGTCTGGCTTCCTCCTCCTGGGGACCAGTAGAGCCTCTGCATTTCCCTGCCACTGACGGAACTCAATGAAATTGACTCTAGCTGGTTAGTTTAGCCTAAAGAGAGGGAAGAATGCTGCCTGGCTCCTTGGCTACACCAACCTGATAGGGCTGCTGCCTGCCTGGCAATCGTGCCTGGTGATTGGGCCAGCTGCCTGCCTGCAAGCAGGTCTAATGGACCCTGAGCTGGCATTGCACCGCTACTGTAGCCAGCTGGTGATGATGCCTCTCCATTGGCTACACCTGGCTGCTAAAGGGCCTGTAGCTGGGTGAACAGTCTACCCCAGGAGAGAAAGGTACAAAGCGAACTAGGGAGAGGCAGCATCCCTCCCCTACTCAAGCTAAACCCTTTTTGCCTGCTCTGTTCTAGCCCCCTATCCACCAGCTGATCCCCATCACTTTGATATTCTTGGGGGGTCCCAGAGAAGCCCTCATAGTGAGGTTCCTTGCTGCCTACCTGCGGTCCACGCCATATCTAACTAACTAGTCAAGATATCTAAAAACTATCCCCAGTTACATGAAAGCCTGTTCACACACTCCTTGCGTTTCTAACCTCATCCCTTTGTGAGGCTGTGTTCAGTCTCATCCGGTTTAATACAAGCAGCATGTCACAAACTGACTTCAGAGCCAGACCTGAGAATCCAGCTGCCGTCTCCATTTGGATATTGGAGAGATTTGCAAAAGTGTAAAATAATGCCTTCTTTTTGTGTCTTGGAACATCTGATTTTTCACAATATATGTTAACATGTAGTGAATGTTTTTCATTTCTGAGTTCATAGTTTTGTTTTTTTTTTTTTTTGATTGACTTTCATGAGAAACCTTAATGTGCACCCAACATTTTTATATCATTTTATATCGTGTTTACTCATTTTCACAAATGAATGGGTGTTTCTGAAAAATTCTTGTTTTTCATTTCTACGGTTAAATATTTAAGAGCATAGCAAACATGTTGGGATTCTCATTATGCTTTGAACATGAAGGAGGGGAGAACAAGAAGGTTGGGAACCATTGTTCCACTCTGGCATTTTTTTTCTTCCTGAAATTGCTGCCTGAGTGAATGAGCCCAATTCTTTCAAAGGTTAAAGGAACTTGTGACAGTGACAACCAAACCCTTGAAAGAACAGTGGGCTGCAGCACAACTGTCCCCATCACCGAGCCTGACAGCGCTGCCCCAGGTCAGTGAGCATCTGAATGCATGTGTGTCTTTCTCCAACAGTTGCTCAGAGCTTCTTGGTTTCCAGGACTGGTAGTTGTTGATGTGAATGCCACACAGAATTAACCACCTCTGAAGCAGAACTTGGAAATCACAGTCTGTCTGCAGCTGTACCAAACAACACACTGAGGGCAGCGAGACTGTCATGGTTCACTGAGAAAAAGGCCAAAAGATGTGAAACATATGCTTGAAGACAGTGTCGTTACCTTTTGTCAGCCTGATTCAGGTTAGACTCATCTAAGAGGGCAGAATATCAGTTAAGAGATTGCCTCATCAGCTCTCCCTGTGGGCAAATCTGGGCTGCATTTTCTTGATTAATGTTTGATGAGGAAGGCGGCCCACCAGGGTTGGTGTCACCCTTGGGCTGGTAGAATTAGCATGGAGTTGTGTTTCAGTAGGATGGAAAAACCACATGAGATGTTGCTCAGGTGTCAATGGACCAGGCTGTAAAAATTGAGGGCTGGGATTCCCAACATTATTAAAGAATAAAGTCAAAAGAGTAAAGCCCAAACTATTGTTTAAGAAACAGTTGTAGGTGGTCGTGGTGGTGCACACCTTTAGTCCCAGAAATCGAGAGGCAGAGGCAAACAGATTTCTTTGAGTTTAGGGCCAGCTTGGTCTACACAGTGAGTTCCAGGACAGCCAGGGCTACATAATGAGACCCTGTCTCAAGCAAAACAGAACAAAACAAAATTTAAAGTAAATTAGTAAAAGAAAGAGTTGTAAAGCAGCAAGACAGAGTGAACATCATGATACTTTCCAAAGCTCCGGCCACCAACAAATTCACTGGAGTCCTGTGTCACAGTGAAGGCTGTGAGAATGGGCACGTGACAGAACAGACTCAGATGAGGTTGTGTCCATTCTCCTTCCCTAGAACCCTACACCCCGAGCATTTAACTCTGTCGTTTACATAGCAGTAGCTTTTCAAATATTTGGGGGAGGGGCTGGAGAGATGGTCAGTCTCATTCAGGTCATGTGCAGGTATCCATGGTGGGTGTGTGTTCATGGCTGCAAATTCCATGTCCTATCAAGAAAACAGCACTTCACCTGGATCCTCCCACCTCCTCATCCACAGGTCCCTGGGCTTTAGAAGGGGCAATATAGTGTCCCATTTCATCCTGGGTGTTCAGCAGTCATTTTAATACAGAGACTATTTCTGTGTCCATTTACTGTTGCTATAACAAACACCTGAGATAAATCAGCTTTAAAAGACCAAAGGTTTCTTTGTGTTCTCAAACACCTCCACACATCATGTGTTTGCCTGTTGCTTTGGGGTCTTTGGCAAGGAGTTACATCCAGGCAGGAGGACATGGCACCAAGGCCTACTCATCATGTGACAGCTGGAAAGAGAGATGCAAGCACTGGGGTATTTCCTTCAAGGGACACTCCCAGTGACCTAGTTTCCTTATCCTGGGGCTGACCTCTTAATGGTCTTCCTTCTCCCCAAAACAGCACAGGCTGGTAGCCATACCTGTACTAACACTTGGCCTGTAGGGAACACTTATCCAAACTGTAGCAAGTTTCCAGGGAAAACTGTATTCTCAGAAGGGAAAACCTGGATACATTTGAGATTCACAGTGAAATGTGACATGTAAGAAGCAGAAAGGGAATCAAAACAAATTCATTTAAACAAAACAAAACAAACAAACAAAAAAAAAAAAAACAGGAGAAAATGAGACACTCCCCCCATCTACTCAAGGACACTGGCCATGGAGCCCCATGGATAGGTCCCAGTAAAGTAGTAACAAATGGATACAGAAGTGACTTGTACACTACAACATGGCCTGGGGAGGCAGGAAATAGCAAAGACATTTCAAAGGATGGACCCGGTCTCTGTGGTATCCTCATACTCTACTCAAGGTTAGTGAAGATCCAGGAAAGATCTGGGTGTGTCTAAATCCGAGGAACACAGAAGGAGCTTGGCTACCAGTCACGCAGCTGTGTGTGGCTCTTCATTTCCTCCAAGGGTGGTCCATCACCCACTCAGGAGCACTGTGTATCTTGACAGCTCCTTGGCTTCAGGAGACCCTGCTCCTGTGGGTTCACAAAAGCATTTCAAGTGCTGCTTTAAAACAAATGCCCTGTGTGATGCCCGAAGAAAAGTTAATTGACGAGCATTGTCTCCTTTCTCAGAACCATGATTCCAGTGACAGAGTTCCGGCAGTTCTCTGAGCAGCAGCCCGCCTTCCGGGTGCTCAAGCCGTGGTGGGACGTGTTCACGGATTACCTCTCTGTGGCTATGCTGATGATTGGAGTATTTGGATGTACTTTACAGGTAAGTGCCTACCGACCCTCAAGAATTAAAAGCCAGTCAGCGCCCCTTCCTGGTGGGAAATGCTGAGAATACATGAGGCCCTGGGTTCAGTCGCCAGCACTGTACAGGTTGTGGGGAGGATGGAGTGCGGAGAGGGGAGGCAGGAAAGCTGGCTGCATGGCCTACTCTCTATCTATTCACGTAATCTTGGTAATCATGGCACTAAGCCTGAAAACTGATTTGTTAAACTTTCCTGTTAAGATGGTGTTGTGCTTAAAAGGATGCAAGGAAGCCACTTGCTCAAGTGACATTTGATTCCATTAACATCCAAAAGGGTTCCTCATCTTTCATTGCCTTCACACAATGCGACAGTGTGCATTCACAAGGCCACTTCTATTGTCAAATACAGCCTTTTCTTTGCCTCTTAGGCTTGTGCCTAAGTTTTTCCTGGGAGAATTAATATTTTGGTGAGATACCAAGATATACTCAGTGTTTAGTTCTGAACCAAAATGTAACTCAGTCATAAATGCATTCTGTATTAAAGCTGGTTATTCATGCATCAAATCCACATATATCTTCATGCCTGTTACTGTGCCAGGAGCCACACTTGAAGGACCTAGGTATTGTCTGTAGCTAATTGCTGTGGCGAGCTAAGCTGACAGGAAAGCAGACAAGACTTAGTGCAATGCCAGCTCTCCTGTGCTCCGGAAGCACAGAGGAACTCCGCTTAGCCTAGAAATGAGGAAAGGGTAGTAGTTGCATTTTAAAAACTGGAGAATGAAAGGGCTAGCTGGGGTGGAGGTAGGAGCAGAGAGCGAACATACTGGGAGAGGAGAAAAATCTGAAGGAAAGAAAGAATACAGCATTGCTGGGAAGCTGTCCAATTGGGCATCATCAGGATAGATGTCAGGGCAGCGCCTGTGAGTGGAGTCATCCAAGGAGACAGTCATGAGGAGAAAGATGGGAACAGCACCGAAGAGTTCTGGGAGGAGAGATGGGAGCTGTGAGGCCAGGTGGAGAATAGGAGGCTCCATGCTCAGGGAAGCTGTGGGCAGCTCTCACAGTGGGCATCTCTCTGCTAACTCACTGACGAAGAGTGAAGGAGAGAAAGTAATGTCTGAATCCTTAGATATCTAGTTTCAGGGTTATGGAGATGGCTCAGCAGTTAAGAGCACTGGCTGCTCTTCCTGAGGTCCTCAGTTCAGTTCTCAGCAGCCCACATGGCGGTCACAACCATTTTTTTTAAATGGGATCTGATGCTCTCTTCTGGCATTCAGGTGTACATGCAAATAGAATACTTGTACACATAAAATAAGGACATCTCCTCGACTATGTTCATAGCAGCTTTATTTGTAATAGCTAGAAACTGGAAACAACCCAAATGTCCCTCAACCAAGGAATGGATTAAACAAAAACAAAAAACCAAACTGTAGTACATCTATACAATGGAATACTACTCAGCCATCAGAAACAAGGAAATCATGCAATTTACTGCCAAATGGATGGAACTAGAGAAGCTTATCCTGAGTGAGCTAACCCAGACCCAGAAAGATGCACATGGCATGTATTCACTTATAACTGGATGTTAGCCATTTAGTACAGGGTGACTATCCTACAACCCACAGACCGAAAGGAACAGGAACATGGACTTTGTTACTTGTTAGTGGGACACAATGTCCTAGGGGAGCTGCCATGTAGGCCCCCAGTGCAAGAGGAAGCTCTTAGCCCTCATATGACTGATAAACTGAGGGGGCTTATACATGGAGGTACCCCACACTGGAGGAGTAGGATAGCTGGGAGAGGGAGTAGAGGGTGAGAGAGTGGGACCAAAAAGAGTGGAGGAAGGGGGCTGTGATGGAGATGTAACTTGAAGTAATAAATAAACATAATAAAAAAGAAACTAAGATTAGAGTAATCTTAGTTTCAGTGGTTGGATCAATGGGTGGAAGTTAGAAGCTGGGGGTGGGAGTGATCTTCAGGAAGTATGCCTGGAAGAAGTAGGAAGAAAGAAAAATCTCCAAACAGTATAGTGTAGCAATAAAGGCCTTTTAAGGATTGGTATCGTTAATCATTAAAGTGTGTCCTAATGTTGCCTGTGTGTCCAACATCCTTCTGAACACTTCACTCCTGTGGTAACTCATTCCCAAGATAGGAGCTTATCCTAAGTACACAGAGATTAAGGGAAAGATTTTCAGTGGGTAGCAGAGCCCTTGTTTTAACCCTAGCAATTTGGATCCAGGGTTCTTGATCCCTGTCCCTAATACCACACTTGCTGTGCTTTATTTGAGCAATAAAAACATTTTAACACCTAGCCTGGTGGCAAACACTCATAATACCAGCACTTGGAAATTGGAACCAGGAAGAGCAGAATCAAGGTCTTACTTAGCAACGAAATGAGTTGCAGGCTAGCCTGAGCTCCGGTAAACCCCTGTCTCAAAACAAAACAAAACATGCTTTCCTCCTCCCCACCCACTCAGAAAAGAATACCATGGAAAAGCTAAAGTCTAAAACAG
This sequence comes from Lophiomys imhausi, assembly GCA_907164525.1. Lineage (NCBI taxonomy): Eukaryota > Metazoa > Chordata > Mammalia > Rodentia > Muridae > Lophiomys > Lophiomys imhausi. The sequence goes on along the minus strand of CAJQZJ010033983.1, from coordinate 2,791,526 downwards.
AAGAAAAGCATAGATTTATCCATAAATAAAATAACTGTTAAAAAAATACACTACTGTGTACCAGGCTTTGCTCTGCTAAGAATTTCATATATATATATATTTCTTCAAGTTACATCTCAATCACAAACCCTCCCTACTCCCCCCTCTGGTCCCACACTCCCACCCTTTTCCCCGTCACACCACCCTCCCCCATCTACTTCCTTTTTTTTTTAAGTTTAAGGTATATCTTTTTCCCCGTAACAGGTCCCCCTTTCAGTCCAACAAATGGCTATTTCTGTTATAACAACAAATGCAATACAAAACAACAAAAATAAATAGACCACAATTATGAAAATTATAAGGCTTAGCATACATTCCCAATGTCCAGTTCGTACATATTTGGCAACTGACTTTAACATTTCTACTATGCATCCATCTCCATGAGTTTAAAGTTCTATATCCAACTCAGCTTCCATCCTAACTTGCATCTTAAAAACATCTTCTTAGATACAAAACACCCTTTTAATTCCTAAACAACTCAAAATTTAACTATGAGAGTATAACTATCTAGTTTTTAACCACATCAGAGACCTGAGAAGGATAAATATATCTGATTATACAGGAAGTGCAGAGCTTCCAAAACTAAGAAATGACAGACAACTGGCTGCCTGGACAGTTCCCAATTTCTCTCCATACATTAGAGCATCAATCTTCAGCCAAGGAAGTAAAAATAGAAGATCAAATCCCCAGGCTGGCGAGGATGGCTCAGCCAGTGAAGGCACTTGGGCCTCACCACCGGAGTTGGATCCTAAGACCCCACATTGGGGAAGAAGAGTCGTGGTTTCAGAAAGTGTCCTCTGCCCCAGCCCCCAGAGAGCACACACACTAAATAGATGTTCAAAACACTGTAAGGTCACTTAATCTCTACAGGGAAAGGAAGGAAGAAAACAAGTGAAATCAGTGAGTGAATTATAAACAGTGAGGGGCAGATAACATTCCAAGACTTCCTGTGGGTTCTGAAAGGATACTACCAAACCCGATGTTATTCTGTTTCTTCTTACACTATATGGATCTTATCAGCAAATCTCTTTTTCATTCCCTGTTAAATCAAAGCTTCCCTTGGGGCTGTCAATGTGTCCAAATCACTACTCCTGGTACTTGGAGGCCATTGTTAAAATACAGGCTATAGGAAGTGCTGAGGAGATGCCCACAGTCACCTTGAAAACCAAGACAATCACTAAATGACTAATATCACACTTCTCAGCATGAAGTGCAATTTAAATTTTATGATTCACTTATTTCTAGAAATTCCCATTTAATATTTTAGGACCACAATCGACAGTGGGTAACCAAAACCTAGAAAACCTAGAATGCAAGAAAGGCAGCAGAAAAAGAAAACTGAAATACACAGATGGGACACAGACTCAGTGGAAGTCGGGAAGTATGGCTTTTGGCCAAGGAGTTGAAGAAGGGCAAAAACAGGCCACACAGTTGAAAGGAATGCTCCAGGCTAAAAGAACAAGGGTGTAGGGACGTGGGGTGCTAGGTCCTTCATTTCCTGCAGTTTTACACCTTCACTTCCTCATCTTCTATCTCCCTGGAGACCGGATACAGGTAGAGTTTTAACTCTGTTACTTATGTTAAAAGTGGCCTCTGGTTGGCTAGCTTTGTTTAAGCTGAGAGAATAATAATTGCCTGGTCGGAAGCCATTTTGTTGGATTTTTATGATTTGGGGGAACTTTTGTGTGTAAGCATGCCCCTAGTGTCTGTTGGCTTACAAGAGGTACAGACTCTGTTCTGTCATATAAATCTGACAAGAAGGGGAAGGGAAGTGCTTAGAAAACAGTGTGAACCACTCCCACAAGGGCAAAGCTCAGTACTTAAAGCTGAGATACAAGCTGCCATGCTAGCCCAGACTGTAAGGGATTTTGTACTGTGTGAGGTTTATGTCTTGTAAGTCTGGAGGTGAGGGGAGTGGAGGAAGCTCCCTGCTAGTGACTCGGGCAAGCAAGGGTTTCCCTGGGATGTCAAAGGTAAAGCTAGGGCCTGCACAGGCCATGTAGAGCTTTGTCAACTTCTGGAAGATGACTGCTCAAATGAGACAGGACCCACTGGGACTCTCGGAGCAGAGGGATTTCATGAGGTGGCATTTATTTTATTTATCTTTTTATTTATTTATTTCGGTTCTTTCCAGACAGAGTCTCACTATGTAGCTCTGGCTGTCCTGGAACTCACTATGTAGACCAGACTGACCTGAAACGCACAGAGATCCACCTGCCTCTGCCTCCCGAGTTGCTGAGATTAAAGGCCCAGCATGAGGTGGTATTTTTAGCAAGGCCATTCCAGCCATGGAAAATCAGAGTAAGGCCAGGCAAGGTGGTGTGCTTACAATCTCAGCATCCAAGAGAGAGAAGGATCAAGAGCCCAAGGCCAAGTAGAAAGTTCCTGAACAGCTTGAGCTACATAGTGAGAATCTGTCTCATAATGTATGTCCTGGCAAAGCAGCTTGCACTTGTCTTGATATAACCCTGGTTGCTGGGGGGGGGGGGGAGACAGAGACAGATACACAGAGAGAGAGACAGAGAGAAACAAGACCCTTTTGCATGGGAGATAGAGGGAATGTACACTACAGGTGCCAAGGGAGGGAAGCCTTGATTACTTGGAAAGCCAGTACAGTAATCCCAGGGACTAATCTGGTGCCCCTGACTAGGTTGGAAACACCAATGCTGCATGTATCTAGGGAAGCATACCAAGAGTTTCTGAATGACTGAATATTAAATGTGAGGGGGGGGGGGAAGCAATGGCATTGTCTATAGGATTTTTAGACCTGAACAACTGAAGAGGTTTGGTTTTGAGCATGTTATCCTTGAGATATACGTTAACCACCCAGACTGATGTTGAATGCTTAGGAAGCAGTGAACACTGATCTCCAGGAGGAAGGACTTAATGGTCTGGGTAGAGGTTCCTCCTTGACTCACTGGGGCAAGACTCCCTTTGGCTGGACAGGACCCCCCCTTGTCTGGGAGCATCTCCTACCTAAAAGGAATGACAAACCTTTTTTGGAAGGTGCACTAAAAGATGAGCCTTTGTGGCTTAGTTTCCCCCTGGTGAAGAAGAAGACACATCTGTAGAGAGACTTTGTGGTTGTGGAAAACAGGAAATGGTACTAAAGGAAGTACTGTCATTTGTGATAGAGCGTGGAGGAAAAAGCACACGGCAGAGGGCAGCTTGCTCTGAGAATTACCTGATGGAGCAGATCCAGTCCAGAAAGGACGACTTGTGGGCAAGTAATTTGGGTTGTGTAGCCGAGAGAGAGCTAAATAGCTTAGAGGGTTAAGATCTGCGCAGTACCAGTGCTCAAGGCATATTAAATCTAACAGGTTTCTGTGTGTTCATTTATAAGTAGCTGGTTAAGGAATAGTTCCACCACCTTAATAACGATATTAATCATTGATAAATATTCATAAAATTACATCTACAATTGTCTCCTTAAGGAAGGAGACAGAGATTAACAGTGGCCACTAGATGAAGGTGTCTGGATCAGCAGGAAGACTGCATGTCTCCTCCTGACTATAGAGATACAACACTGGGCAGGAACTACCTAACAATCCCACATTCCAGGGCTGGACAGAGTTCAGAAGAGAGGGAGGACTCGGAAGTGAGAAGTAGAATTTAACTTGAAACCAAATAAGGAGAGAATATGTCCACCAAGGTATCTTAGCGCAGCTGTGGACTTGATCATTTGGCAGGGTGCAGGTCTAGCATGCACAAAGCCCTGGGTTCCATCCCCCACACCCCGTAAACCAGACATGCAGGTGAGCAGTTCTCACCCCAGCACTTGAGAAGCGGAGGCAGAAGGATCAGAAATTCAGGGTTATCCTTAGCTATGTAACAATTACAAAGCCAGTCTGGGCTGTAGGAGAACGATTCTCAATAAAAGAAAAGTAAAGTAGTATCTCTAGTAGACATCACTCAGGAGAGATGTCTGAAGTGCCTTTAAGCCTCTTTTTTGTTAGAATCATCTGTCTGCCACACACCTCCATCCTGTCTCTGGTGTGGAAGCTGTAGGAACTACAGGACCACCCAGTCTGCTTTAATGACTCACATCAGATACGTTAACCAGCCTGAATCCTTTGCATGTGCAGTTTCGCCTTTGCAGCCTTAAGGAGGAATCTGATGCCAGTGGTCTAGATACAGAAAGTGTAGGCTGAGATGCCACAATTCCGAGAACTGAGAACTTTGCGTCAAGTTACCAAGTCCTCAGGGCTCTGAACTTATACTGGATGGGATGTTCAGTTCACAGACATCTGCAGGACAGCAGTGGTCCCGAATGGGTGCTTCACGCTGAATGAAAGGTTCAGCACAGCCCCCAACCCCAGAGTCAGTAGTCTGAAGATCTTGAAAATGCATATACTGGAGCTTTGGTGTGTGCATGTCACTGACTAGTGAGAATACTCAGCGTACTGGAATCTCTGTCACTGGAAGCTAGGAACTTGAAGAGACTGGTCAAGTGAATTCCCAAATAATGGAAATGGGAAGAAATATCAGCTTAAGCAGAAAACGGTCTGATCATTTCTCAGGCTCTCCCAGGATCCACAGTGACAGATCAGGATGCTATCTTGAGGGCAGAGTCAGGAATAGTGAGCACCCTGCTTGTGGCACGCAATAAAAGTATCCCCTTAGCCAGAATACCAGCAGCACTGCTATTGAGTAGTGCGTAAGAATCCACATGGACTTTCTTCACTTCCCAGAATGAATCTGTGGCAAGACAAATCCTGTTTTTCAGATAAGGATTTGGAAGGATAGAACTTGGGGTAGCTTACCTCAAAGCTAAGAGGTGAGTATAGGAAGCAACAAACTAGCTCTCAGGCTCCGCCTCTCTGGCCCAATGGTTCTCAACCTTCCTAGTGCTGTGACCCTTTAATACAGTTCCTCATGTTGTGGTGACCTTCCAACGATAAATGTATCTAATTGCTACTTTATAACTTTAATTTTGCTACTGGTATGAACCGTAATGCAAATATCTGATATGCACAATATCTGATATGTGACCACCAAAGGGATCTCACCCACAGGTTGAGACCTGCTGCTCTAGACTGTGCCTTTCACCCTCCACACACTGCTGTAGAATGTTGGGGGGGGGTGTACACATGTCCAGGCTTTAGTGTATAAAACTGTACTTTAAAACAAGTGCAAAACTATAATGGGGGCTCTAAGGACAATGGGGGGATAGGAAGTTACAGAGTGTCATCCTTGCAGATTTAGTTCTTTAAGGCTGTTCACTGTTGCCTGCCATCAGATAATAGCTTCTGCATTAAAGAAACGAGAAAACTGCCATAAATTATTAAAAATGTAAACGTGCCCAGGAGCCACACAGTCGTGTTGAACATACTGTTCCCTAAGAAAGGAGTTTAAGCTCCTGTTTGGACTCTCCTGCGGGAATCCGCTGAAACTGGCTCACTGACTGACAACTCCTGAAATACAAAGGGCTCTCTGTAAAGCTCACATTCCTTCCCCATCTCCACAGCAGTATTAAAACGGCTAAAATATGCTTTATGCCTTGATATTCCCCCTTGTAAAAGGGAAGTGCAGCCATTCCTCCTGGCCTTAGTTACCAAGCAGCTGATTCCTAGGTCTGAAAACACAGCAGGGAAAAGCTACAGCAGTTGGAACGTTGATTGGTGAATGTTAACCCTGCAGCCTCTCTTGAAAATTGCTTTCTCTGTAACCAGTCATGTTTGCTTCTGTGTATATTCCTAAAGAGTACAGTTCATACAGCATAACAGGGCGCAACTTCGAAAGCCCTGGAGGAAAGTCTACCTATAAAAGGGGACTTGGTTAGGTTCTTTCTTGCCCCAACATGCAAAAGTTAGAATCAACTCTCTTGTCTTACTTGACTGACAAATATTTACTCATTTCTAAGCAAGTAACTCTTTTCAAAACTGCTATGGCAGAAAACCATGTGTGAAGAGCGTTCCGTATGGGACGCCAGTCCACGGAAGGAACAAGTATCAATTCTTCAGAGGCCAAAAGAGTCTAGGAGTGTGCACGTCCTATTCCTGTACAGTTATGACCCCCAAGGACTCACAGTGTAAACAAATCAATTTGTGCTATAAACAGCACTATTCAAAAACTCAACACACTCTGTAAAATAGACCAAATCCTGAAAGGTCAACACGCTGCTTCCTGGAAAAGTCAGATTGTTTTAGATTTCTCCTCAGTGACTCCAGGTTATCTTATCATAACCAAATCCACAACAGCCTGCAGGCAGCCTGACACAAATATAGAATGAGTAGTTAGGAACCAGAAACAGGAATTGGGGGTGCAAGTCCCTGGAAGCCCTCAGGACCTGCCCTGTGATTGTTACACAGGAAAGATATTTCCTGATTTCTGAGTTAAGTGGAAGCCACAAGAGAGTTATTTCAATGACTTGAGATGATTTACAAAAAACGTTTTGGTGGGTTTAGTCCAAACACTTGGACAAAATGCTCAACAGATTCATGCTTACATGGCTGAGCGTGTTGGAGGACAACTTGGTTTCTGGTGCACATGGAAGTTCATCTCTCCTCTATGGAGCCATGGCAGATGACCTTTGGGTGAAAATGCTTACAGGCAGTTTACAGGGAGTCCAGGCAGAAAAAAAATCACGAACTTCACAGTGATTTCAGAGGGCTCATTGGCATGGTATTCTCTGAATTTCATTTCTGTTATAGTTGGAGCCCAGAAGTTCTTACACAGCCTTAGTTTAAGGTGAAATCCAATATCCTGGAGAAAAAGCAGAGGCATCACTGAGCGGGCCTCAGCTGGGTGGTGGCTCAGGCTAGTATCACACTTCAGGAGCTGAGGCAGAGGAGTAACACAGCATGTTGCCAGCCTGGGCTACTGAAACACTCTCTTCAAACAAAACAGGACAAACAAAAAAGACTTCATCTAAAATGTGCTTAAGAAGTTCCTCTGTACCCACGTCTATGTCAGCAGTCTACTTGGGACTTTGGGGAGTGTGAAATAAAAATAGTTTCAGCTGTGAAAATAGTAGTGGAGGGTCTTCTCGTCTGCAGTGGATAGCTGTGGAAGCAAGATGATTTCAAAGCCATGTTCTACCCCACTGCAGAGAGCTTTCTGGGTTAGGACCCTTTCGTCATTGTGGCTTATTCAAATCGTTGCACTTGCTCTTGCCTTGGACTCAATGTCTCATGTTCTGTCATCATGACAACTTAAAGTGCAGTGAGTTCTGGCACCAAGAATAATGTATGAGTTACCTTTTACCCCCACTCTCCTGAATTTAGCAAAGGGCAGGAATCCAGCTGCTATTCTTAGACACCCCCCCCCACACACACACACACCATCCATTGTGGATCGGTGAATGCGGACATTTCTCTTTGCCTCACCATCGTGGATTGATACTCTTTTGTTGCCTGTTTCTTTTTTTTTTTTTTTTTTGGTTTTTCGAGACAGGGTTTCTCTGAATATCTCTGGCTGTCCTGGACTCGCTTTGTAGACCAGGCTGGCCTCGAACTCACAAAGATCCACCTGCCTCTGCCTCCCAAGTGCTGGGATTAAAGGCATGCGCCACCACCGCCCGGCGCCTGTTTCTTTCCCCCTCAGATCACAAAGCACTGATAGAACACCATGCTTTTCTCTGTATGAGACCAAGGAGGTTGATCTCGTGTTTAGTCTCTGCTCCTGTTTCTGTGTGTATAAACCTCCCAAACCTCAGAAGACCTGGATCAGCCGGGTGTGTTGGTGCCTGCCTGTCAGCTCAGCACTGGAGACTGATACGCAAGCTGGAAGCTAGCCTAGGCTACATAGTGAGTTTTCAGCCATCCAGGGATAGGGAGCAAAATAAAAGGAAGATGGGGGGGGGTTACTGTAACATGAGAGAGGATGGACTTCTGTTTATTTCTCCTCATGGTGGTGGCTGAGATCCCTCAGTCTTCTCTCAGCAGACCTGCTCTTCCTCCTCACCATGACCTTTTTGTTCCTCCATGTTTTTTTCTCTCCCCCTACCACCCACCCCCAGAACACTAGTGATTCTCTTTTTTCCTCACGGGTCAGACGCCCTCGGGTGATGAGGCTAAAGCTGAACCACGTTTTAGTTATCAGCTGAGAAATGTCCAGCTTGTGTCTGGAGCCTTTCATTCTGTACAACACATATTGCTCCTGCTTTCTCTTAAGCTAAATGAAATCACATATTTTTGTTACATGCATTTTATAATCCCTACCCTTTTGGAATATCTAGCATTCATATGTGATGTGATACATGGCACCGCATGATATCAGACAGGCTAAGAATAGCGTTCAGGTTCCTGTTCTTTGTCAAGGCCTGGAGAGTGGGGTAAAAGCAATTCATGCATCATCTTTGGGGCCAGGAACTCACTGCATATAATATATAAATATGAGTCAGCCGTGGCTGTTCATGCCTACAATTCCACCACTTAGAGACAAGGTATGGGTACTTCAGGAGCAGCCTTGGCTACAGAAACATTTCAGGGCCAACCTGGGTTACATGAAACAGGATAAAGGAATGTGTCAATTAATTAATTGTACATTAAGTTCGTTACAGACTAGAAAGACACATACCAACTAAAAAGCTTTTAAAAGGAAAAAAGTGTCACTGAAAAGCATAGGAGAAATTGACTACCTAGGAAATAACCCAACTACCCATAGACATGACCATTTAGGTGTCTGATAAAGAACGTGAAAAATAATTAGAATAAATAGAAAGATGTTACACATGTTAGGTAACCCAGAAGTGACTCTACAAACATGCCCAGTCCCCAAAAATTATTTTATAGATCCAAAGCAATATTAATGAAATTCTAGTTAGATTTTTTTTTGAGAAACTTTATAACCCCCCCCCCCCCGCAATTTAAATGAAGAATGCTATGTATTCTGGTAACAGGGCAAGAATGGTTTGAAGAATGGAAAGACAGAAGAAGGGGTAGTGGGGGGGGAGACAGGGTTCACATAAAGTGGTGATGTGTGTACATCCATTTGAGAGTGTGCATAATCAGCCCAGTTTCTTCATACCTGTCAGCCAAAAACAGAGGCATGTGTGTGCACACATGTGCATGTGCACACACTTGAAATTATCCCCTCTCTGTAAAGGATTCTTCTGCTTTCCTTATATCACACGTTCTTTCTAAATCTTTTGTTTGTTTGGTTTAGTTTGGTTTCTTCGAGACAGGGTTCCTCTGTGAAGCCCTGACTGTTCTGGACTCACTCTGTAGACCAGGCTGGCCTTGAATTCAGAGATCCGACTGTCTGCCTCCCGAGTGCTGGGATTAAAGGTGTGCGCCACCACACCCGGTTCTTTCTAAATCTTACCTCTCTTTTCAAATGTGGACTTGGAAATGAGCTTGTAAGTGATTTGATTGTTCACGAATAGAGAATTCACTAGCACCGAGTTTCACAAGAGGGAAAGTTATCAGTGCTGAGGGTGCATCTTCACTCACTAGAAACAAGTACCCAACTGTAAGAACTTATATCCAGTGTGTAAAGAGTATGAACCTGATAAAGCCAGGCCTCATCTGTGGGGTTCATCCCTAAACCCTCAGACTGCAGATCAGTAGCAAACATACGTTAACTGCACAGAAGAGTGGGGAAAACAGAGAGTTACAAATGACACATGTTAGCCATCTACTGACAGGTGAGCATGTGATACCGTTGGGAAAGGGCCCAGGAATGTTGAATTACATTCATGCCCTCATGAGCTCTATTTCCTCTGACAGGCCTCACTTGCTCAAGTTTCCTGACCCTCCAATAGCCTATTAACCCATCACTGGATTAGAATATTGATGAGGTGAGATCCAGTCCCTCAAAAGCACCCTGCCTCTGAACACTGTGCATGGGGTTCAAGCCCTAAGTACACCGGATATTTAGTTCCGAACTGTAACAGACTCATGAGGAAAGTATCTATGGCTTAAGCCTCGTCCATGCTTTCTAGAATGGGGATTTTAGGAAGGAATGATGTAGCCTGAGTCAAGACCCTTCTGAAGTGCTGTGTTAGGTCATGAGTTTCCTGTTACTGGAGATCCCCTTGAGGAAGGTGGGGGGCGGGGCATGGGAGAAAGAGCTGTAAGAAGAATCCATGTGTTGTGAGAACTCTGCTCTTGGCTCATATCTGTTATAGTTATTACTGCATCAGTGGGGTTCAGTAGTGACAACAATGTCCAAACCCAGGCTGGAGAGATGGCTCAGTGGGTGAGCACTTGCTGTCTGTCTTATGTGAGGACCTGAGATTGAAGAGCCCATGTAAAGCCTGGCATTGTCACATGTGTCTAAAGTCTCGGTGCTTCCTCAGTGAGATAGGCAGTGTAGACATGGCAGGCCCCCAAAGCTCAAGGGCCACCCAGGCTGGCATAAGGGGTGGGAAAAAAGATCCTGTCTGTGTGGGATGTGAGGACTGACACCGGAGGTTGACCTCTGATCAAAACATGAGCACAATGGCACACGCACACACATATGAACGCATACACCATACATACACATGTACACACACATGTGCACACACACATCACGCACCATAGATACACACACACACACAAACAAAATTTTCCAGTATCCAGCTTCTAGCATGAAAACAGCAGATTCATCTGAAATACAACTTCAGACGTGAGTCCTCCAAAACAAGTGAAACCACATGAGGAGAGAGCAGGACGTGCACTTTAATGGAGTGGTCATGCCAAGGACAGTAAAGAGGCTTGTAGTATCCACAAAAGAACACTCCACGTGGAGAACCAGAAACACTATGGCAGGGACTGGACAGTAAAGAGGCTTGTAGTATCCACAAAAGGACACTCCACGTGGAGAACCAGAAACACTATGGCAGGGACTGGACAGTAAAGAGGCTTGTAGTATCCACAAAAGAACACTCCACGTGGAGTGTCCTTTTGTGGATACTACAAGCCTCTTTAC
>CAJQZJ010033983.1:2744537-2780230 GCA_907164525.1 Lophiomys imhausi | reverse complement strand
GACTGGACAGTAAAGAGGCTTGTAGCATCCACAAAAGAACACTCCACGTGGAGAACCAGAAACACTATGGCAGGGACTGGACAGTAAAGAGGCTTGTAGTATCCACAAAAGAACACTCCACGTGGAGAACCAGAAACACTATGGCAGGGACTGCAAACATGAGGCAGAGTGGCCCCTTCCTGTTTCTCGAGAGTGTGGGTCACTTCAGTGAGACTGGGCAAGCACTGACCCACACTGGGCATCCACTGTCCAGTACCCGAAGTGCTAGGGCTCCTGTGAATGCCAAGTGCCTTGGATTTCAGCTTCCAGCTTTCCATCTGACTTCTCAGAGTTGAGGCTCACACTGTCAGAAGCTGAGACTACATGGATCACCAGGAGCAGTTATCATTGCCTCTTCTTTAATACTTGGCCAACTGCAGGACAGACAGACAATGCCAGGAGCATATTTCATTGTTTCTGGAGGAGCCATGTTGCCTACAGGCAAGACTCATGCTTCATTCATTTGTACCCACTTGGTGCCGTAGGCCCTCGCTTCTGAAGCAGGGGGTTATGACTCATATGGGATCGCGTAACTGAATGTGTGTGAGAGGATGTCACAATTTGGCAACGGTAAAAGGTTTCTTTAAAGATTTTATTGTTTTATTGAGAATGTCATGCATGTGTACATTGACTCCCCTATCCTCTTCTGTCCTCCCACCACTTCCTTCCTAACTTCATGGTTTTTTTTTATTAAATCCATGGAGTGTACTTGGTGCTGCCAGCATGTGCATACGTGTAGGGCCGCCCTACTTGAGCGTGGTGGCCTGTGAAGGACCACAGACCTGAAGAGAGCTGGCTTCCCCTCCCCCAGCAGCCATCAGTTAGCAGTAGCACCTCAGAAGTGAGACCTCGTGAGCCTTTTCCCAATCCATGCAAGGATTTTACTGGGCTGATCTTGTACAGGTCATATGCCTACAGTTATGGCCTCTGTAAGTTTCTGTGTACCACAGCCGTGTCATGCCTGGAAAATACTTTTTCTTTTTAAAGATTTATTTTATTTATTTTATGCATATGTGTGCTGTATCTGCATGTACACCTGCATTCCAGAAGAGGGCATCATATCACATTGTGGATGGTTGTGAGCCACCATGTGGTTGCTGGGAATTGAACTCAGGACCTTTGGAAGAGCACTAGGCAGTGCTCTTAACCTCTGAGCCATCTCTCCAGCCCTGGAAAATACTTTTATGTACTACTTCTGGCTCTTACATCTCCCTGACTCCTCTTCGACTGTGATCCCTGAGCCTTTGGGGGGGGAGGGGAGAGGGAGTGGATGGGATGTTGATGTCACATTTAGTTTGGGATGACCACTTACTCCCCAGTCCCTTGTTCTCTGTACATTGGCCAATTGTCTCTATATTAATTACTACTACTGCCAGAAGAAGCTTCTATGGCAATGGTTAAGACATGTACTAATCTTTATGGATATAAAGATAAGTACGCAGTGGGCAGTTAAAAATAATGGTAGGCTCTCCCCTGGGGTCTCTGACCTTCTCAGCCATACGTTCTTAACCCCATGAAGGGTCCAGGCACGAGTTCTACCATACGACACGAGCCAAGCAGAAGGTGGTTGGTTACTTCCATGACACTCATGCCACTGTTGCTCTAGGGAAACATGTCCTGCCAAGCCAGTCAGTATTGCACCTTGCAGGGTCAGGAGCTAGGTGTCACTGTGGATGACTTTTCTCTCCTGTGGTATGCATAGCATCTCTCTGCTCTGCCAAGGTTAGCAAGTAGAGAGGAAGCTTCCAGGCAGGTGCTCTCTTGATTCTCCATGTCCTGTGACTTCAGTGTGTGTTTCACAACTAGAAATTTATTTTAGCTTTAGTCATCTGTGGCTATTTAATAAAAATTTTAGCTTGTCCGGGTGAAACCGGACTTTTATCTGGTTTGCCTATTCCTTTTAACATTTATTATATTTTGTTTTACTTGAAATTTCATACGTAAGAATTTATTTTGTTTATTATTTTTAAGGATTTTTTTGAAAAGTAAAATTATAATATAATTACATTTCTCTCTTCCCTTTATGACCTCCAAGCTTACTCATATCTCCTTTCCATTCTCTTTTAAATTCATGGCCTCTGTTTTCAATGTTATTACATGCATATATGGCTAAATATAGCTTGCTCAGTCCCTTTAAATACTGTATTTATGTAATTTCTACCCACTCCCTCCACCCTCCAGCTCTTCCTCATTCCTTTCCACTTCTCAAATACATGGTCTGTATTTCTTTGTTGTTGCACACATATAACTACAACCTGCTGAATTCATTTAGTGATGTTCATACATATGTTCTAATTTGTGGATCCAGTTCTGAAATTTAGTGTGTGAGTATATTGTCTTTAGTAGCCATAGCAACTAGGAATGTAAAATGGGAAATGGTACCATGGCAGGGAGCCATAGAAAGGGGATACCAGGACATTGGTTTGCCTAATTTTACCATTACCCAGATGGTATGAGACATATAATAGATTGTACAGCAGTCTAATTACTTGGGCTTGATTCCTTGGGTTGGATGTAATGAGCTGACCTGAGTCTTCAAACCTTCATCTCTTTTCATGAGAGAATGTTCTTTTTAGTCTAAAGCAGTTTTTTTATGGAATATTTTATTTTTATTTATGTATATGTTTTTGAGTGTATGACACATGTGTGCATGTTCCTGAGGAAGCCAGAAGAGGGAAGCAGATTCCCTGGAGCTGGAGTTACAGGTGGTTGTGAGCTGTCTGACTTGGGTGCTAAGAACCAAACTCAGGTCTTCTGAAAGAACAGCCAGCACTCTTAGCCCTTGAGCTAAAAACTCTCCAGTCTTTTTTGTAAACCAGGTCTTAACTGAACTTTGAGGGTTTGCTTTTGTTCCCTTCTTCTGAGTATTTTTCCTCTTTCAAAGCTTTATGTTTTTTCCATGTAAAAGTCAGCCCTTCTTGAATAATGCTGGTTTCTTTGTGTCGGTTTAGTCTTATCCACAAAGGCTGTAGTCTTTGCACTAGCTACATTTCTTTTTACAGAGCAATGTTATCAGAACTGGAAGAGAATTTAAAAGATGTTTAGTGGAAGTCGAACAGAGATCGTTTATCCCTGACACATGGATACTTTTCTTCCAGACCGTCTGGGGACAGAAGGGCCCTGTTCTGTGAAACTTGCTCTCTTAAAGTACAGATAAATTAGTGCACATTTATGGAATGTTGACTGAGTTCCCAGGACTGTTAGGAATTGTGGGGAATCCGAATAATTTAAGACTCCATGTCTGCCTCAGAAGGTTGTATGTAATAGAGACAGAGCAGTGCATTATTCATTCATTGGTCAGTTTACTCTGTAGGTACAGGCTCCATGCTAGGTTCTGACTACCTCAAACTTGGTTTGGATCATAAAGATATTTAAACTGTTTCAAAATAGAAATTCATGGGTATACTCATAAAGCTATATCATTTTTACAGTGGATATCTATAAATAAATTTTAGTGGCTACAACAGAGACAGAAGAATAACTACCTTGGAAAATCAAAGCTTTTAATGCTTTAAAATATAGGAATAAATTATAGTTCTGAAATAAAATGTTACAAGGTATTAAAAAGGGTGGGATTTGTAAGACTCAAATATTCACATGGAGGATTCTAGTAAATATGGAATAAAGACTTGGGATGGAAAGAGAGGAAGATTGGATGGATGGATGGATGGATGGATGGATGGATGGATGGATGGATGCAGACAGACAGATAATCAGGCACTTCCTGATTGAAAGACTAAAGGTTTAAAGACTTAAAGAGATCCTTCTTACCGTGTGATGCAAGCTGAGGACATTCATTTTCCAGGGAGTTCAGGATGCTGGCACCATGAAGGTCTGCCAGAAGTGGTATCTTCCTGCTCAAGTGTCCTCAAAAGCTGTTTAAGTTCTCTGTTGAGGCCCAAAGCTGGAGCCGTGGAACTTGTGGTCATGCGGTGGTGTTTATTATAATGTAGGTGTTACACGTTCTCAGAAAAAGCTTACTGCAATATGAGACTGAGTGGTGGTTTCTTTTCTGACACATGTTGGACACTAAGCTAGACAGTTCCATAATTTTAGAGTTTCTGTAACACCAACCCCAAATCCTTTGTGTAGCTAAACAGGTCATCAGCCACGTCAGCATTTTATTTTGTAAGAAACTACAAGTGTTCACTAGAAATACAAAATGTGAGCATTTGTATAGCTTGAGCTAGAACAGGTCTGTTTCACAAGAAAAAGTAAATCTTTCCTCAAAACTCCCAACAGAAAATGTGGGCAGGGCATGCTTTACATGGGATTTTCAGGAAATTCACCCTGTTAGCCACAGGTTAACATTAGGTGTCTTCTTCAGTCACTTCTTCACATTGGTCTTTTGAGACAAGACCTGCGTAGCCATGGATGGTCTTGGACTCAGTTTACACCAGGCTGGCCATGAACTCAAGAGACCCGCCTGCCTCTGCCTCCTAGTGCTGGGGTCACAGATGTGTGACGCTGTGCCCGACCTCTGTGTGGGTTCTGGAGATCAGAGTTAGTCCTTCCGCTTGTGAGGCAAGCACTTTACCCACTGAGCGTATCTCCAACCCTTACTTCAGTTTTATTGTGAAAAGTTAATTATGGTGTGACAGAATATGCTTCATTTAACCTCTTTAACTGTAGGCCTCAAAGTACCTTCACTTCATTTGGGATTGCCATGTGACTGAGGTGTGCGAGATTATATAAGAGATTGACAGAAAGCCAGGGCCCAAGGCCAATGCCCACCGGCTTCTCTCTGCAGGTGCCTGCTGCTTGGTCCTTCTCATGTGGGAATTACTGCAGCAGATGTGCAGGCATAGAAGGAAAGCCAGGCAAGAAAACCAGTTAACTCATGCTAACGCTCTGGCCCTAGCCCTCATTGTCAACTACCTGTTGAACTGGCCAGACCTCAGACCTCAGACCTCCAAAGGGTCTTCCTCCTGTAAAGACCTCAGCATGGAGGGAGGGGCTACTTGACCACTTTGTTTGGATTTATGATCTGTCATGCTCCGTGCAAAATAACAGCAATAATAAAAAAGTAGGGAAGAGCTGGGTAAACAGCCAAGGACATGGAAAAGGAGGAAGGGTGGGAGAGAGCTGAGACAGGCTGGTGTCCCCATCTGAGCTGTCCTCCCAGGCCTTCCCAGGCAGCTGTCACCCCAAGCCAGAAGCACTTCTGGACCCCTGTTACGTCAGCTCCGAGAAAAGAGAAGCTTTAGGATGACTCGGTGCCTGCCTGCTGCCTCCCACACTGCAGGGCACAGCCTTACCCACAGAGAGACTCTAAGGAGGAGCCTTAAGGAAAACATCCTCGTGAGCTGATTTCAAGAAACCATCCCACATCTGGGGCTCAGAGCTGAACCTGCTGACCCCCGGCAGCCAAAAGATGAGCATCTCCATGGCCCTGACCCTCAGGAACCAGAACAGTGGCAAATGTTGTTCTGCTTATGGAGACAAGTGCCTAATGATTACAGCAGCTCCTGCTTAAGGAGCTGTTATCCATTGTGATATCCTTGTGGCATCATTGTGACGTCACAAGGATAACAGTCTTCTAGCAGATTGGAGCCTGGCAGTTGGAGTCATTACACTCCCTGAGAGCTACAGAGTGTTGTTGAATTATGGTGGCAAATTAATTTAAAAAAAGCAATCTGCATTTTTGAAAAATCCTCTTAGAATGGTTTCCTTATATATTTTGATCCTTCTGGTTTCTAGTGTTTAGTTCTTTGTGCTGTTGATACATTGTGAGTAAGCCAGAAGATTTATTATAGTTTTTTTTTAGCCATTTTCAATTTCTCTGACTGTATTTCTGCTCATAGACATATAAGCAACCCATAGCTGCTAAGTAAGACATCAGTCAGCCCTTACACATCACTTTAGAAATAGCTTTCCCTGTATTATTTCAGGGACTTAATTACAGATAAGCGTTTCAAATGTATCAAAGACATAAACCAAATAACTGTTCATATGCAGTGTATATTCCTAATAATGTTTATCTGGAGGTTTTTATATCCACAAAATTTTCCCATGTGTTTTTAACTTCAAAATAGATGCTTCTCATTGAGATCTTACATTTCCATTATTCAGTAATTCACCGAGATACTTGGAAAACACCATCAGTCCCTCTAAATTCTGTGCCCACCCTCAGTTTTCAATCCCTCTGATTCCTTGTTTGCTGTGGAGCTGTGTTCTTCAGCAGAAAGAAACAGACAATATCAGTGTAACCAAAACACAGGATATGAAACCATCCCCGGTGTCTGGAAAGTGCCTGGCCATCCAGGAGCTAAAGGTGCTAAACGACAATGGTAGACATCATCACCCTGACCTCTCAGAATCCTTTCCATCTCAGAAGAAGGTAGCTAGTGGCCAGATGCTTCCAGATATTTATGGCATATGGTTGCAGGCATGCATGTACTTATGGGACTTGTCCCTGGGGAAAGACAGTATCTATTCATGTCATATTCACTGTGTTCCTAATGTGTGCCACCGTGAGATCAAGCCACAGTGCTTCTCCCTGAGGGGCGTAGGGTGCTTAGGCGTTCACTTGGACTGTGTAATGATTACATGGGAATTTATGTCATACCAGTGGGACTTCATATTCCTCACTCGAAGAACTTTCTGTTGATTTATATTCACAAGACTTGCCTGATGCCTGGTTTCTGTGAAAAGTATAGCATATGTACAATTGTTATCTCCTACCGCTGAAGAAGTTCACACATATACAGTACGTATTCTTCACACTGAGAAAGATCCAGGTTTTTGTACAATCCTTCCTGAACCTCTAGCTTTGCATCCTCCTGGCCTGATCAGTGTGAGTTCACCCCTAGTAACCAATGCACTTCTCCGTGAGGCGGATAAC
The DNA here is from genome assembly GCA_907164525.1 of Lophiomys imhausi. Classification (NCBI taxonomy): domain Eukaryota; kingdom Metazoa; phylum Chordata; class Mammalia; order Rodentia; family Muridae; genus Lophiomys; species Lophiomys imhausi. The sequence goes on along the minus strand of CAJQZJ010033983.1, from coordinate 2,773,347 downwards.
TGGGCGTCTGGGGAGAATGCAGGAGGTTATGTTAATAGTTCTGTCTCTGTTTTCCCTTTCTTTTGATTCTCTACATATAAAATTTCATCTCTATACATACTACTTCCTGACCATCTTGTACGCTTTGAGCATCCTCACTAAAAAGCCGCCACCCAGACAGCAGAGTGTTCATTATCCAATGCCTGGAAGAGGGGCACTTGGCCTTGTTTCTTCTTACAGCTAATAAAGACAGACTTTTTGCTATGTGCATGTGTGTGTGTGTGTGTGTGCGTGTGTGTGCATATGCATGTATATGTATATATGTGTGTTCCAGAATATCACACTCAGTAGCTCGTGCACGCTAATAAATAGAGGCCCCGCCACTGTGCTACAACCCTAGCCTGTACCTTTATTTACTACATATTCAGTTAAACTTTCAGATTGCTTGAGACTTTTTCCCCTCTTTTGGCTCGGTGGCTCTAAACTTTCTCCGTATACTTTATGCTGTTTCCTATCCATTCCGTACATTTTAAACACCATCACTAAGAAGGAATCTAGACAACTGATTATTATCCAGTACTGTCAGGAAGAGACTGAGCTAACTGTGAAAAATACACAGGCACCTGAAGAAACTTAGTACTGAGTGGCCGAAGCTAACCTGAAAAGGCTGCATACCATCTGATTCAGTGTGGAACATTCTGGAAAAGACATACCTATAAAGATGGTAGAAATGTGTGTGTGTGTGTGTGTGTGTGTGTGTGTGTGTGTGTGTGTTATGGATAGGCTAAACACAGCAGACCTATGTGGCCATGAGACTGCTCCGTAGGATGCCGTTGTGATGAGCATGTGGCATAGAGGTGTCTAGTCCCGTATATATACACAGGCCAAGTGTAACTGGACTTCAGGTAATAACGGTACGTGACTAGTGACATCTTGTACATTGTTATAACGTCCCATCTTTAGGGGTGCTGGTAAAAGGTGTCTGTGCACACCTGTGAACTGGAGGCTTATGGAGATCTCTGAACCTTCCTCTCTATTTTACTGTTAATCTAAAACTTCTCAAAAAAGAAAAAGAGTAGTCATTAAAGTAACAGAGGGGGAAATACATGTGCACACAGGCAGGAAGCGGTGGCACTGCGGGAAATACATGTGCACACAGGCAGGAAGCGGTGGCACTGCTCAGTTTTGCTTTCCCATTTCCTGTAGAGACAAAGACCTTGTTTGTCCTGGTGACAGTGACGTAGCCTGTGTGGTTCTCGCGGATGTCTATTTTTGCAACAGTTTGGATCGAATCTGCCGTAGCTGCGCTGGAACTGTAGCTCAATTGCCAGAGCTCTTGCCTGGCGTGCATGAAGCTCTGGATTCAGTCCCTAGCATTCTCCAAACCAAGTTTGATGGTACATACCTTGGCACTTGGAAGGTCGAAACAGGAGGAGCGTGAGTTCAAGGTCACCCTCAGCTACTTAGCAAATCCAGGGCCATGTATCCGTGCTACATGAGACCGTTTGTCAAAAGAAGTATTTGCCCAGGGGCAGGAGTCAACGCAGAATCCAGAACTTGTCCGAGTCCTGAGATTAAGTGACTGAGTGCTCAGTCCTGAATGGAGCGTCTGTGTCAATCCCCATGACCAACAGCTTGTGGGCTACCAAAGAAGAGGCAGAAAGAATCTCAGAGCCACAGGCTAGGGAGGAGGGCTATGATGTGGCCAATGCATTCATAAACTCACAGCAGCTGTGGACACCTGCACAAGAGAGAGCCAGCCAGTCAGAGTGCCAGTGTGAATGGCAGATGGGCTCAGGAAAACCCACGCCGCGTAGCTGAGAAGCTTTTGGCAGTTGGCGTCTGCTTAAGGAGGAGTCCATGCTCTAGTGGGTGTCTCCATACCTATGGGCATTCAGGCATCAGTAATTGGACTCAGTGGGTTATTTAAAATAAAAGAAACATAAAGCTGGGAGCAGGAAGTATTGGAAGGGTCCAGGGAAGCGAGAGGGGAGATTTGAGGTGGACATAGTTAAGATGCATTGTATACGTGAATGAAGTTACCAAGGAATAAATTTAAAAATACTCCTTTTTTTTTAAATCTGCCTTAGGGTAGGGGTGACACATGCCTTTAATCCCAGAACTTGGGTGGCAGAGGCAGGTGGATCAATGATTTTGAGGCCATCCTGGTCTACAAAGTGAGTCCAGAACAGCCAGGGATACAGAGAGAAACCCTGCCTCAAAAAAAAAAGAAAAGAAAGAAAGAAAATTTGCCTTAACCAAACATTCTCATGACCATTGTGAAACCCTCTCTCTTCAGACTATAAGCCACAGACTGAAGAGTCCATTGGAACTGCGGGTAAATGTTGTGTTTGTCCAACTTTGTTAGTTATATACACACATGGTTATGGAAAAACCTCCTAAAATGCCGACTTCAAACCCTACCCGTTTGTGTGTACAACCATGATGGATGAGATGGTAAAGCACACAGGTGGCTGCAAACCCAGACAAGCGTGTCCTTGGAGCAGGAGTAGAACACTGAGTGGCTAAATCAACTACCGGGCTTTCTTCCAAAACTGAGCAGCAATGGACAGGACCTCGGCCCCTGCCAGTAAAGGGAACTAGAAGCGCTCCAAGCAAGATAAGAGACTGGATCCAGGTCATTTTCTGAAGCCAAAGCCCCTGTTCCCAGAAGGATCTGGAAATAATGATAAGTCACCAGATGCTAAAGCTGGTACCTCGGAAGAAACTGCCTGAGGGTACCTCCCAACCAAAGTCCCAACCACAGTGCTCACAGTCTCCAGCATGGACCTGGGAAGTGACAACACCCAAACTCCCTGATAATGCCCAAGGATGGCCCCGGGAACCAGATGGATACAGAAATCTCAAGAGCACAGTCAGGCAGTAGAAAACCACCTCCTGCACCAAATGCACCTTCCCCAGAACAGGTGAAGAAAACTGCAAGAAACAAAACAAAACAAAAAAAAAAAAAAACAAAAACAAAAAAAGGCTGAGATCAAGCTGGGTATGAACATATGCATAATGCCACCACTCAGATGGCCAAGGCAGGAGGATTTCCGGGAGGTTGAGGTCAGCTTGCTTTGAATAATAGTGAGTCCTTGTCTCGAAAGGAAATGAGAAACAAAAATTCTTAAAGGAAAGCTAACTAATGTTAAATTTAACAATTAGAATGTTGAGACGGTCAAGGTGAGATCATGTTTTGAAACAATGGACCAGGAATTTCAAACGATCCCATTCAAATGGCCAAAGAGGCGGGGATGGTGACAACAACAAAACCTGTTGGCCGCTGGGACAAGAGTAGATAGATAGGAAACATTTAGAAATCTTGAAAACAAAAATTCACGGGAAATGGAAGGTGGAATGGTATACAAGGCCCTGCATTTAACCCACAGCACCAAAACCAACAGTTTCAAAAATGAAGTTTAAAACATTAGCTGAGGGCTGCAGAGATAGTGCAGTGGTTATAAGAGCACTGACTACTCTTCCAGAGGACCCAGGTTCAATTCCCAGGACCCACATGGTCGCTCTCAACTGCCTGTAACCCCAGTTCTAGTCAATCCAATGCCCTCTTCTGGCTTCATTGGGCACCAGACACGACCCTGGTGCACAGGCAAACAATACTCAAATATATAAAATAAAAGTTAATTTTTTAAAAAATCAACTGATGTAGCATATGCCCTGTACCCAGCTGCCCAAGTAAGTGGTACGTTAGAAGTGAGATCTGGGTTCACCCAGATCTGAGCAAGACAGAGAAAAGGACAGCAGAGTGTAGCCTTGCTTAGGGACAAGAGACCAAAAGGCAGGAGCGTGTGTCCATAGGAAAAAAATGGTGGAGCCGTGTGACGTCGCATTGGGAGATACTTTCTAAAGCTGGAGAAAGTCAGCATGTATCCAAAGCTAAAGGAACACTAGAAAAACCAGGGTTCACAGTAACATCTCACCAGCTACAATAGAGAAGGATGGATCATCACTCACTGGATGACTCAATTAAATGGACAGTAGGCATCTCGCCAGCAAATAAAGAAAACAGAATGGTGTTTTCAAATGCAAGGGAGAAATAGCTTTCAACACAGAATTACAAAACTTAACCACCGTACTGTACTATTCCTCAAGAAAAAAAAGCACCATCCCCCAGCTACCCCAATTAAACTTGGTGGACACACACCAAAAAGACTTTAACTTGGGGTCAGCATTTTTTAGGAAGAAGAAAGTCCCAGCAGGAAGAAGAGGCAGAGAGAGAGGATAACAGGAGGTGAAATTGTATAAAGTTCTCTAGGAAAGAATAAAAGTAATTTTTTAATTTAAAAAAAAGGGGGGGGTTGCTGAATAGATGGCTCTGAGGCTCAGGGTACTTGTTGCTCTTCCCAAGAACCCAAATTTAGTTCCCAACACCCATGCTGGTTTACTCACTACCCACCTGTAACTCCAACTCCAGGGGGTGTGATGCTCTCTCCTAGCCTCTGTTGTATTCAAATACATGCTACACACACACACACACAAACACACGTACTCACACGCACACACACGTACTCATGCACATGCAAACACACAGACACATGAACACTCATATTCATGAAAACTTAAAAAGACAGCTTTAAAAAGATGCTTTTTAAAAAGAAGAATAAAAGCAGTAAAGACATTTTCAGACCTCTCAGTTGTATAAAATAAGAACAGGACTCTAGGGCTTGGGCTATATGCCCCTTAAGTCATTTAATTTGATTTAAAGCCTTGGTCTCTTGAACTATAAAATGGGAATCATAAGCACACTGCCTTAGCGGATTAATGTGGCAATTAAACCAGGCATGCCGGCACCCACCTGTAATCCCAGGGCTTGCGAGGTAGAATCAAGACGAGTAGGAATTCAGGGTCATTCTCAGCTACATGGAGTATTTGAAGCCAGCCTGGTTGACATGATACCTGTCTAATATAATACATTTAAATTTTAAAGTGGCAGTTCAAAATTAATCCTGTGTCCTTAGTGAAAATAAGGACAGATGCAGCCAGGCGTGGTGGCGCACACCTTTAATCCCAGCACTCGGGAGGCAGGGGCAGGTAGATCTCTGCGAGTTCAAGGCCAGCCTGGTCTACAGAGTGAGTCCAGGGCAGCCAGAGATACACAGAGAAACCCTGTCTCGAAAAACATCCCCCCCCGCCACAAAAAGGACAGACGCATGCTGAGCACAGCATACCTGTGCCGCCATTGTTATCATCATCATCCTCATCCTCAGCCGTAGAAGAGGTGTAAGAGGTGTCCTTCATGCTGATGGCATCAGACCTAGAAGGACTGGCGGTGGCCCTGGGTGTCTCTCAGCAGCAAAACACGTGGTATCCATGGGCTTTACTAAACCTTGGTCATTCCAGCTGGCTTTCAGCTCTGAGGTCTGTCAGGTGAGCGGTCGGTGCCCCTGCCACCCTGTTGCTGTAGGCGTCCACTCTGCGTGAGTTAGGTTTCTACCTCAGTGCACAATGGTCACAAGGCCCTTACTTTTGCAGAGTCACCGAACACGGGGTTTCTAGAGTTTAGAGGCACAAACTGACTTGCTCTGTTTTCTTCCTTTGGACATTTACTTGTTTGTGTGTGCACGCGGAGGTCAGTTCTCTCCTTCCACCATATGGGTCTCTGGGCTCACACTCCAGACACCAGGCTTACCGGCCAATGGCTTTATTAACCACTGCCTCGCCGGCCCCAACCAACTTTCCCTCATTAGTAATTCCATTCATCACTACTCTGTGCTCCTTGCTTGTTATTCGGAGCTGTTGCTCATTTTGCTCCATACCCCTGAGCCTCCTTATAAGGGTGACTCCTCTAATTTGACCCAAGCAGTATCCCGCCTCATCCAGACACCTTGCACCCTGTCTTTTCTATGTTGCACTCCTCGGAGCCATTTGATGTCCTTGCATGATAGTCTTCTCAAGAAAGCCCTGGTCTGCTGGGCAATGGTGGCGCACGCCTTTAATCCCAGCACTCGGGAGGCAGAGGCAGGTGGATCTCTGTGAATTGAAGGCCAGCCTGGTCTACAGTTCCAGGACAGCCAGAGATACACAGAGAAACCTTGTCTCAAAAAAAGAAAGAAAGAGAGAGAGAGAGAGAGAGACAGAGAGGGAGGGAGGGAGAGAGGGAGGGAGGGAGGGAGGGAGGGAGGGAGGAAGGAAGGAAGGAAGGAAGGAAGGAAGGAAGAAGAGAAAGAAAGAAAGAGAGAGAGAAAGAGAGAAAGAAAAAGCAAGCAAACCCTGGCCCTGCAGCAGAAGGTCTCAAGATTTTTCTCCAGGGCAGCAAATTAATGCCTAATGCGTCAGTGTTGAGCCTTGTTTGTGTTTTCTCATCCCTGAAGAACGTGGAAAAGCTTCTGGGAGAGTCCTGTTACATCAAAGCCAGCTATGTTAGTCACGCATGTCATGCATGATGTGGGTGGGAAGAGGGTAGCAAACAAGAGCACCAGGAATCATTTCCACATCTACACATCTCATACAAATGAAGACAGCATCGAGAGCTATCCAGGGCAAGGCAAGGTCCCATAAGGGAATATACTGGCCTTCAGCCTGCAGTGAGAGAAGAGATACAAAGATTGAAAATATAGAATATTCCCTAAATAGTCAAATCGCTATGACTTGCTCCATGTCCTGATAATATTGCTGCTTTGTGTCAATCTTTGATGTGGTGAACAAAATCAAGTATTTCATTTTTCCATAACATGAGCTAAGAATAAAATCTTGGTGCTGGAATCAAATGTTATGTTCTCCAGGCAGAGGAGACGGACATTTATTGGATGTTATTGCTACTTTCTTAGCACTAATGACATTACAAAAGCTCTTTGGGTAATATAATTTGAAACTATTATTTCTGTGTTTCAGGTCATGCAAGACAAGATCATCTGCCTTCCGAAAAGAGTGCAGCCTGCTCAGAACCACTCTTCCCTGTCCAATGTCTCCCAGGCAGTTCTCAATACCACTCCACTGCCTCCACCCAAGCCCTCTCCAACCAACCCCACCACCGTGGAGATGAAAGGACTGAAGACGGACCTGGACCTTCAACAGTACAGTTTCATCAACCAGGTGTGCTACGAGCGAGCCCTGCACTGGTATGCCAAGTACTTCCCCTACCTCGTGCTCATCCACACCCTGGTCTTCATGCTCTGCAGCAACTTTTGGTTCAAATTCCCTGGTTCCAGTTCCAAGATAGAGCACTTCATCTCCATCCTGGGGAAATGCTTCGACTCCCCGTGGACCACACGGGCCCTCTCCGAAGTGTCTGGGGAGGACTCGGAAGAGAAGGACAATAGAAAGAACAACATGAACAGGTCCAACACCATCCAGACTGGTCCCGAGGGCAGCCTGGTCAACTCCCAGTCTCTCAAGTCAATCCCTGAGAAGTTTGTGGTTGACAAGTCTACTGCGGGGGCTCTGGACAAGAAGGAAGGTGAGCAGGCGAAGGCCTTGTTTGAGAAGGTGAAGAAGTTCAGGCTGCACGTGGAAGAAGGCGATATCCTGTACGCCATGTATGTTCGGCAGACTGTGCTAAAGGTGATCAAATTCCTAATCATCATTGCATATAACAGTGCTCTTGTCTCCAAAGTCCAGTTCACAGTGGACTGTAATGTGGACATCCAGGACATGACGGGCTATAAAAACTTTTCTTGCAATCACACGATGGCTCATTTGTTCTCCAAACTCTCGTTTTGCTACCTGTGCTTCGTAAGCATCTATGGCTTGACATGCCTTTATACCTTATACTGGCTGTTCTACCGTTCTCTGAGGGAATATTCTTTTGAATATGTTCGGCAGGAGACTGGAATCGATGACATTCCAGATGTGAAAAATGACTTCGCTTTTATGCTCCACATGATAGACCAGTATGACCCTCTCTACTCCAAGCGGTTTGCGGTGTTCCTGTCTGAAGTCAGCGAGAACAAGTTGAAACAGCTCAATTTAAATAACGAGTGGACCCCTGACAAACTGAGGCAGAAGCTGCAGACCAATGCCCATAACCGCCTGGAGCTGCCTCTGATCATGCTGTCTGGCCTTCCGGACACTGTGTTTGAAATCACAGAGTTACAGTCCTTGAAGCTGGAGATCATTAAGAACGTCATGATACCCGCCACCATTGCCCAGCTAGACAACCTTCAAGAGCTCTCTCTGCACCAGTGCTGCATCAAAATCCACAGCGCTGCGCTCTCTTTCCTGAAGGAAAACCTCAAGGTCTTGAGCGTCAAGTTTGATGACATGAGGGAGCTTCCCCCTTGGATGTACGGCCTCCGGAACCTGGAAGAACTCTATCTGGTTGGCTCTCTGAGTCACGACATCTCCAAAAATGTCACCCTGGAGTCCCTGCGGGATCTCAAAAGCCTTAAAATTATCTCCATCAAGAGCAACATCTCCAAGATCCCTCAGGCCGTGGTGGATGTGTCCAGCCACCTGCAGAAGATGAGCGTGTACAACGATGGCACCAAGCTGGTGATGCTGAACAACCTGAAGAAGATGACCAACCTTACGGAGCTCGAACTGATCCACTGTGACCTGGAGCGCATCCCCCACGCCGTGTTCAGCCTGCTCAGCCTCCAGGAGCTGGACCTGAAGGAAAACAACCTGAAATCAATAGAGGAGATCGTGAGCTTCCAGCACTTGAGAAAGCTCACGGTGCTCAAACTTTGGCATAACAGCATCACTTACATCCCAGAGCACATCAAGAAACTGACTAGCCTGGAGCGACTGTTTTTCAGTCACAATAAGGTAGAGGTGTTGCCTTCCCACCTCTTCCTGTGCAACAAAATCCGATACCTGGACCTGTCCTATAATGACATTCGCTTCATCCCACCCGAGATTGGAGTTCTGCAAAGTTTACAGTACTTTTCCATCACTTGTAACAAGGTGGAAAGCCTTCCAGATGAACTCTACTTTTGCAAGAAACTTAAAACTTTGAAGATTGGGAAAAACAGCCTCTCCGTACTTTCACCAAAAATAGGAAATTTACTATTTCTTTCCTATTTAGATATCAAAGGCAATCACTTTGAAACTCTTCCTTCTGAGCTGGGAGACTGCCGGGCTCTGAAGCGAGCCGGGCTAGTTGTGGAAGATGCACTGTTTGAGACTCTGCCCTCAGATATCCGGGAGCAAATTAAAGCAGAATAACTTATTTTTCATCAAAATATGACGGAAACATGCTTCTACCAAATACAATGTAAAGAATTAGGTAGTCTTAATGCCTTTCCTATATTATTTTTGTTTGGTTTTTTTTTTCTCCTTTTCACACAAGACAAAATGTACACAAAGATTGAGTAAGGAGTATTTTTTAATAAAAATTTAATTGTATTTTTTCAATATTAATATTTTAAAGTTTTATTTGTCCTGGAAGCTAATGCATCTGTTATGTTTTCTACCAACAGGAGTGGATAATTCCATCTGGCTTTGAGTTTTTTCTCACTCCGGTTCATTCTTGTGAAAAGAAAGGAATTGTAGATTGTGTATATTTTGGCATATTTTAAATGGTATACTTTGCCAACACCATTTTTACCCTGTTTCTACCTGCCCTTGTTTGTGTTTTCCTCATGTGTACCAAGGAGTTTGTGCCAGTTATTTTAATATCAGCTGCCTTCTTCATTGGTCAAGTCTTTCTGCTCTGTAGAAAACTCTGTAGAGTGTATGTTCACATAAGTGCATTGTCAGAGTATTATCTTGACAATCCCCCTGCTTCCAGCACCATTAATTGTATTATTTCCTAGACAACAGTTTCAGTTAGCCTCAGACGGGCTTTTTAGTGGATGAAGAAAGCAATCCCCAGTGGTTGCCATTCTTGTGTTCATTAATCATTTGTTGATTAACTGATTTGAATTTTTACCAACATCCTAAAATATGTCATTAAAAATTAAGTACAGCCCCCCCACACCTCAGTATTGCCATGTGGTACTGGTGAACAACCTTAGGGAAATTAGATTCATTTCAATATTCTAGTAGATAATTAAATTTTAAATCATAGAATTAGAAGCCTGTTTTGAGTAATTTAATCATTTTTGATGCCCAAGCCTTAATATGTGGATGCATCCGATGGAAAACAGTCTCGCTACTAAGGCACTCTCATAGAAGGCTGATGTTTTCCACACAAGTCCCACCCCTTCCCTGGGCCTGTGCAGGGAAGATCAGTTCACTTTCTGCCTGCTGAACAAACAGCCCGGCCAATACCTATGTACACTCGCCACCTTCCCAAGAGCCTGCCCTAGGTGCGGATGCTGGTGACACAGGCATGGGAGCTCCTCAGCTCTCTGCTTAAAACCAGATCTCAGTCCTGTCACTTTCCAGATGTGTGACTAGCCTCTAAGTGTTGTCACTTAGGAATAATTCCTACCTGGTGGCCGGCAAAGCCTTTATGTACCTTCATCGTCTTAAGATCCAGCCTAGTGTGGAGCCTTGAGCTACACAGTTCACTGACTGGTTTAAGGACAAATTTAACACTGAGAGCAGGGAGAAGGTTTAAGTTCTGAAAGCCTCTTTTGAAGAATGTTTTCTTAGCCCCCATGACCTTGTCCAGCCCTCCTCTTTGTGGCATGCAGACATGTAGAAGGTAACTCTGGGAGGCACTGGGCAGACACATAGTCCTCGTTAAGACAGAGAGCTGTGTGTGTGTCGCTCAGTGACAGGACTTGAGTTGAGTAACCTGACACTACAAAATGGAGACAAGGGGGGTAAAACTCACCAATTTCAGTGAGTGAGGAAAAGATCTATGTGAAGGGCCAGCCGTGTGCTCACGCTTCTGTTGTCTGATAAAAATTTCACTCATGATTTCTTCAAACCTAGAATTGAAATAATATTTTGAAGTACTGTTATTGCTATACTTCTTATACAAAGAAATATTCAACTTTAGACTATTGAGATCCTGAATACAAGTGATGTGTCGTGTTCAGAAACAGCTCTGTCTTAAAGAATTTATGGGCAGATTGTTATTGAGCATGAGTAACCTGTTGTTGGAAGTAAGTTGAGTCAATAAATGCACTGTTTAGATTGTTAAAATTTATGGCTGTTTCCAACATCACCCTTCAAAAGGGATCTATTCAGGTTAAATGCCATATTTATGCTGAAGTCTTTATCTGGCATTAACTGAAAATCCCATATGGGTTTATAACTAAAACAAATCACCAATAATTTAACTTCATCAAGCTTCCAAAATTTATTTTCATAGTGATTCTGTAGCCTGACTCCCAACCCAAGTTGTAAGTAACATTCAATAAATCAGCATAATTCTGTGACTTTGTTTTAACTAAGGGGAAACTATTCATTGGTCTTTCTATTAGATTTTATAAAACTTCCAAAACCTCAAACTTAACTTTGAAGAGTTTAAATTTTCTGATTCTTGTCCTTTTTAATACAGTAAGTTTTTGTTCACATTCCTGAGGAGAACGCATTCAGTAACTATTTAGCCTTCCAATGGGAAGCTCAGGTACCTCAACTGCTGACTTTTTTAAACGTATTTGATCCAGCTCAGTGCACAGAGGCTGTCTGCCTTGTCATTCTGTTTTCCAAGTGCTCCTGCTGAGAAGGATCAGCCAGCCCTTTGTCCAACCTCCAATTAACAAGAAGCTGCTGTGTAAATCACACATGTGCCATCTGTATTCTTAACTCCAGGGGTGGCTTGGCACTCAGGGTGGCCACACTGTACAGTGAGGTTTGGTAACAGTTTGGAGCAAACAGCTGTCAGGTGAAAGGTCCTAACAGAACCCCACCCAAGGGACTGGCAAGGTGACTAGATAAAAGGCACTTGCCTTCCAGGCTGAGGACCTGACTTTGATCTTCAGGATCCACACAGTGGAAGGGGAGAACCAACTCTCATGAGTTGTCCTCTGACCTCCACATAGATGCCAGAGCATGGGCACTTACACAAAACACACACACAAATAAACTAACTAATGTAATTTCCAAATCATAAAAAACACACCTAGAGACATAACACCCTAGAAAAGAAATGGGTTTTCTTATTACATGATTTGGTCTGGTTTTTAATATGAAACCTCTTAATGAGACAAAATCTTGTGTCTACATGTGTAGGTTCCTTGTATTGCCCAGCCAGCTCTTCACCCACTGAGAAAATGAGCTCCAACAGTCTCCATGGTGTCTGGAGAAAGTAGATCTACCTTTTCAGGCTCTTGGGAAATGGTCCTGCACCAAGGACTTGGTTTACTTTGATCGTAGGCCCTGCTTGGGAAGAGTCTGAGACGACATGGACTCTTCCTTGGGTTTCTCAGAACAAAAGAAGTCCACTTTCTTACAGTATGCTAGTTTACAGCTTTAGTTTATTTTACTCTCTAATCCGGTTTCATACCACATGCCTGATAAACAGGATGGGCATTTGAACAGCAACACTTACGGCCCATCAATACAAGATCCATTAGCACTACTCTTGCAAATAACCTAAATGTTGATGTCATTTCAGCTTCTCAGAGAGTAAATTAAGGATCCATTAATATTGTTCTGTGACTCCCGGATGTGATGGTGCTGATTAGAGTTTACACTGGGGTAGAATCTCAAGATCAGGGTTTCATACTCGAGTGAACAGAATGGCATGGTTACCACTGAGGATGCTTCTAGAAGGTTTGCATCTTGTCTGTTTAGAGACATGGTAAGAAAACTCAGACAATCTTTCCTAGAGCCACTGTGAGTTTTCAGATTTAGCTCCCAATCTTCAAGCTGCTGATACTTTGGTATCAGTCTCCCAAACAAGTGTCTCCTCCCCTCCCCCCTTCCAAAGTCATCAGTAATAAAGATGACGTTTTTGTGATTATCTGAGGGAGAGAGAAGAGAGTCTCCCTCTGCCCTCCAAGGAATTATTTTTTAATCAGAGGTAAGTAACACTGGACAGGTTAACTCATTGACCAGATAGCAGCCACTGTGTATTTAGTGTTTGGTTTGGTTTTTGAGCCCAGGGTTTTGCTTTTTAGCCCAGGCTGACCTTGAACTTAAGATCTCTTGCCTCAGCTTCCGAGGCACTGGATTACAGGTGTTTACCCCACACCTGGCATGCATGGTTTCTAGTGTATCCATTTGTTCTCCATTCTTCTGCCATACGACTCTTTGGGGTTAACACTCCATGCCATTTATATGTACTTGCACAGTGTTTGTTTTGCATTTGTTTACTATGTTCATGTGCATTCAGACTGTCAAGTGCTGGCAAACTTCCCAGACTGTCAATAAAAGAATTGATAGTTGATTTGTCAGAACACATGTTCGTGAAAGGAACTGTCTTAATGTTATTTGGCTATGTAGTATATAGGAACACAAATAAATAAAGTCATTTTTGTAACTTAACTTGAGGATCCATCCCTTTCCTACTTATTTTTAGAAATCATGCTTGTCTTTTGTTCTCCAACCATTACCAAGGCTCTCAGGCTGCAGGAAATCGGCTTATTCACTCTTTACCAACGGACCTAGTTTTCATAATTGTAGCTAATTGTTTCCTTCCTTAATTCACTGTCCTGCAGCTACCTAAGGTGTCCCTGGAGTTTCATTTGTGTGATTAGTGCTTTAATGTATAATCTGGATACAGTTTTTGTACATTTGCCAAATCCTATTGTACAATTACTATCCAGCTCAGCCTTCAGTAAATGCAGTTATGGTGATACCAGTAGTTACTTAACGGAGTAAGAATGGTCCTGCATAGCCAGGGAGGCATCCTCTAATTCAGCAGTTCTCAACATGTGGGTCTCTACCCCTTTGGCAAACCTCCATCTCCAAAATTATTTATTATTCATAACAGTAGCAAAATTACAGTTATGAAGTAGAAGGAAAATAATTTTATAGTTGGGGGTCACCACAACTTGAGGGACTGTATTAAAGGGTTGCAGCATTAGGAAGGCTGAGAGCCACTGCTCTAAGTAAACACACCCTCACAGAGGCCCACTACAAGACAACTTTACCTACTGTTGCCTAGGTATAACAAAACCGTGAATAGTGTTGATAACTCTCATAGCTAAGCTGTCAGTCAGCACACATACTTTCAGTGTAGAATTATGTTGCCGGTAGTCATGTCTGAGAAGGAAGATTGTATTGAGGAATGATGGGGAGTATGATGGGAGGGGCTGAATGAGTTATGCCTCAAAAACAGAAGTAACCCTGAGAGCTCTAGAGAACTTCTAGAGACCAAAGCTAACAGTCTAGACAGAAACAGAAGTAACCCCTGAGATCTCTAGAGAACTAGAGACCAAAGCTAACAGTCTAGATTCCATAGCAGTCACACACAAGGCAAAGACTGCCAGCTACTGCCCTCCAGTGTTCCATCTTCCAGAACTTTCTTTCATATGCAATATTGAAAAAAGGTGGTGTGGTTAGTTGCTACTGTTGGCCATCCTTTCATTTGAGAGGGAAAATAAATGTGCAAGTGCAAAGTCACCCAAGTTAATTTGAGACTTGGCAGGGATGTCTTAGTCACTTTTCTATTGCTATGGTATTATGGTAAAATACCATAACCAAGGCAACTTACAGAAGGAAAGGTTATTTGGCTTATGTTTCCAGGGGATGAGAATCCATCACGGCATGGAAGCATTGCAGCAAACAGCCAGCATGCACTCTGGAGCTTAGTGGGAGTTCTCAGCTCTGATTGCAAATGGAAGCAGAAATGGTGGTCTTTTAAAACCTCAAAACCTTCCCCGGGGACATACATCTTCCAGTAAGGCCACGCCACCTAATCCTCCCCAAATAGCCACCAACCTGGAATTTTGCATCAAACATTTGAATCAAGAGGCAGGCAGATCTCTGTGAGTTCGAGTCTAGCCTGGTCTACAAAGTGAGTTCCAGGACAGCCAGGGCTGCACACAGAGAAACCCTGCCTCAAAAACAAAAACAAACATACAGAATATTTATATTTATGGGGCTGGAGAGATGGCTCAGTGGTTAAGAGCAGTAGCTGCTCTTCCAGAGGACACAGGTTCAATTCCCAGCACCCACACGGCAGCTCACAAATGTCTGTAACTCCTGTTCAAGGGGACCTGACACCCTCACACAGACATACATGCAGTCAAAACACCAATGTAAATAAAATAAAAAAGTGTTTTAAAAAATTGAATCGAACATTCAAATGCCTAAGACTTATGGAAGCATCTCATGCAAACTGCTACAGCGTACTTCCACAGTCTCACATGGGTTAAGTTTGAGTGTCATCCTACATAAGAAAGTAGAACACTTTCCATTAGTTACATTATGTTTTGCATGTAAATCTATTAACAGATTATAGTTTGTATTTCACATTTGAAAATATTTGAAAGGCCAGATCCTGTTGCTCAGGCTTGTAATCCCAGCACTCTGGAAGCTGAGGGAGGTTGCGTCACGCTTGAGGCTAACCTAGGCTATGTAAATAAATTCCAGTCCAGCCTAGACTGCAGTCTGAGATAGAAAGAAGTAGGTGTAAATTTAAAATAAACCTATTTGAACCCAGCGATGTACAAGTAAGCACATGCATGACAAAAAAATGCCATAAAACTCAGTGTTTTCTGAGCTTTAATATTTTATATAAAATACACACATAAGCAACAACACCATCAAACATGTACACCAAGTGGGCCATTCTGATTGGTTCAGAGATTCTGAAAACAAAACATGGATTATCTCTCTTCTTTTTTGTTCCTTGAAGAATTAACTTTATTTCAAGTTAACGTACACCCAGACATACACTGTTACTGTGTTTGAAGTCAGGCACCATGGTTCACATGACTTGATCTGACTTAGAAAACTGAAACAGGAGGTTATGAGTCCAAGGCCAGTTCAGCTTCATAGCAAGACACTGTCTCAAAATTTAATCAACAAATAAATTTAAAAGCAAAGGTTCAGATCTTATTGCAAATTTCAGGTATATAGATCTTGAGAAGAAATACACACATATACATTTTGCATTCTACATTTAATCCACAGTTACAATTTTTTTAAAAATCTGTTTCCAAGAAGGATTCTGATATGAACAGAAACTCACAACTATTCCATTCCTTTGAGTTGTGAGGATTCTTGGAATTCTGTTGTAATTTCACATAGGCAATGTGGCGTGATTTTGTTACCATAAGTCTCAGTGATACCTGAAGCCAATCTTTCTTTGGCTGAGTTAATCCAAGGATTAACTTTGAGATTAATTAATACATTGAGAGATAAGTGGTAAAGAGTTTAGGAAAGAGTTGACATGCTGCATTTGTGCCACTGGGTTGTTTGCCTGGGTTTTTGTTTTGTTTTTGTCTGTGATGGGTTTGTTGTCAGTTGGGGTTTAGACAAAGCCTGTAGGACGGAACCATTCTATGGCCTGGAGGGCCCTACTGAACAGAGAGAGACCCCGTGAGCTGAGGTCCAGTATCCATCTGTCTGTCCTCCCCGACGTGGGTGCACAGCAGCTGGTTCTTCATGCTCCCCCACCTACTCACCCCTCCCCGTGTGGCGGAATGCACCCCCTGGAACCGTGAGCCGAAGTAAACTCTCCTTCCTGGAGTTGTGTTTACTGGGGTTTTATCACAGCAGTGAGAGAAGTAACTGGCTCTTTATGAAAAATCCTTCATGGGGTAGTCAATATGAACAAATATCTGAAAAGCCATGTAGTAATCTTTAAATTTCTGTGTCATGGGGCCTTTCTGTGAACGTTTGTAGCAGGAAGTTAGTTTGTTCAGGAATCAGAAAGAAGTCTGCTTTCATCAGCTCCCTGCGGGTCCTTCACGCCCTGGTGCGACTCGGCGCCTTTCCTGGTAGTCACACTCTGCGCCAGCCTGGCTGGCGCTGGACCTCTTTGCTTTACGCATCAAGAAATGGACAGGACGTTGGCAGCTGCTGGGTCTGTGAGTCCACACCGTGAAAATGAAAGCTCGATATCTGGCTTCAGTCATAACAACTCCATCCTAACATTTACCTCCATAAATGCTTGAGTCTAAGCAACGTGATGAAGAAGCAACAGCGTCGGACACTAGACGCAAACACTACCGGAGGAGTTAGATACCTAATTGAACTAAATAAGCTTAGATGTGAGTGGGGGAAATGGTGGTGCCACTTGCTTATTAGTGATCTCCTGACACTTAATGCACTGTTCAAAATTTGGAGTTTAGTTCAGATTCTGCCAGTGTTTTAAAAAACCAAGCCTCAAGTACAGTAAAGCAGCTACATAATACCACATAATCTAACTCAGAAACGTCTACTGATTATGTCACTGTTAGAGCCAATCAAGATCCTGTATCAAACACCAAAGTTCAGTAAACAAAGTGAATTTTTAAAATAAAAAGCTGGGCATGGTGGTTCATACTGCTAAACTCAGCACTCAGAAAACAGAGGCAGGTGGATCCCAAGTGTGAGACCAGTCTGAGCGACGTAGCAAAACGTTGTCTCAAAGCCAAAATCAACTAAAAGTAACTCAAAAAAATGTTATGATGTCATTTTCCACAGCACTGAGTACACTGTGGGGGACAGTTGTCAGGCATAGCTTGTGTTCTCTCCTACAAATGGTTTAAAACTCTTTGGAGTCCTGTGTAGTTCCAGTGTACGCAGGGAGAAGGAAAAACATACAAAAGTTTATCCAATACTGTGTAGATTTTAGGGACCAGCAATGTATATGAATGAACTTGCTCGAGCCTATGGAATGACCTGAGATTTTTTTTTTTTTTTTTTAGGGATTTAAGACTTTTTAAAATTTCTTTCTAACAATTTAAATCTGTATTGTGGCTTGGGCCGCTCTCAGGTGATTTTAGGACCCATTCTGTTTCCCCCTTCAGAGGTCCAGGAAGTGCAAAAACCAGGCCTTAAGTTGCCTGCAGCACTCACCATCGTGGCTGTACCAGGCAGGCTTCACGAAATCAACAAACGGTAAATCAATACTTCTCACTCGGTCAAGAGGCCTGGATGAGGTCCTCTATCTGTAAGGGTCCATCGTTCCTGCTCAAACTCCATTCTCAGTGAGTTTCTTAAAGCTGCCACAGTAAAGGAACAAAAACCAGGAGTCACAAATATAAATTTAATATCACAGAGAGAGAGAGTCTAAATTGAAGGTCTCTGTCAGGCCGCTTACCCTCAGAGTGGGGAACCCCACAGAAAGGAAAGATTGTCAGAGTCAGAGGAGTTGGAGGAGAACATGGCTCATTGGATCACCTAAGCAGGGCTCATATGGGCTCACAGAGACTGAAGCTGCACGCAGGGGTCCTGCAGGGCTCTGCACCAGGAACTGTGCATATGTGTTATCTGTTAGCTGGTGTTTTGTGGGGCTCCTAACTGTGGGGGTGGGTGTGTTTCTGTCTCTTTCGCTGATTCTTAGGACTCTTTTTCCTCCTGCTGGTTGGTATGCCTTGTCCAGCCTCAATATGAGGGCTTTTGCCTTGTCTTACTGTATCTTGTTTTGTCCTGATTGGCTGCCCTCTCTTGGAGGCCTGCTCTTTTCTGAAGAGGAAATAGAGGGGGAGTAGAACTGGGGTGCAAGTGGAGGACTAGAGGAGTGGAAGGAGGGAAAACTGGTGAGGATGTATTGTGCTAGAGAACAATCTATCTTCTATTAAAAGCATAAAAGAAACAAAGAACATCACACAGTTTTTTCACTTTTTTGGTTTTGACTTTGTTTAGAGAGAGTCTCAATGTGTAGCCCCCGCTGGCTTTAAGCTCAGTCATCCTGACTTAGCTTTCTAACTGCCAGATCTATGGATGTATACTACCATTCCCAGATTGTAAATTCTGCCCCGGAGTATGCAACATGGATGTGTTTCTGAGGGCTGTGAGAGCGTGGTGGTTTGCAAGAAGTCCTTGGTGACCCTGACTCATAGATGCAGCACTCCCATCTCTACTTTCCTTTTTCTTTTCCTTAAAAAGAATATTTTGAGCCGGGCGGTGGTGGCGCACGCCTTTAATCCCAGCACTTGGGAGGCAGAGGCAGGCGGGTCTTTGCGAGTTCGAGGCCAGCCTGGTCTACAAAGTGAGTCCAGGACAGCCAGGGCTACACAGGGAGACCCTGTCTCGAAAAAACAAAAAAAAAAAAAAAAAAAAGAATATTTTGAATATTAAAGAGATTAACAGTAGTCTCATTATTCTTACATTCATATAAACTCAATTAACTAGTGAGAAAGTCCCAAGCCCATATACTTCCTAACAGTTCCTAATCAGTCACTAAGAGACTTGCCCACTGGGAAGCAGTGGCTCAGAGCTGTAGTCTCAGCACTGAGGAAGGTGATTGAGCAGTACTGTTTAGTTCCAGGCTAGCCTGGGCTACTCAGTGAATTCCAGGTTAGCCAGAGTAAAAACAAAAAAAAAGTCTCACCATATATGTAACATAATACAAACAAAACCAAAGCAGAACAAGAGCTTCTTTAGGAAGGTGATATATCTTTGAATCTTAGTTCTCTGCTGTGTCATTTTGGGATATTTGATGCAATTGGTTGGGGAAAAAAAAAAAAAAAGACTGAGGAAGATGAAGAAATTCTCCACTCCCGGTCCTGTTCCCTCCCTCAGGGTTAGGACTGTGGGTTGGGCACAAACACACTCAAGGCCTGACTGTGAATACGGTGGGCAACCTGGACGACAGACTTGGTGTCAGTCAGGTGCTGTGTGTGGGCAGCTGCCTCCATCCAGGGCGCTGACAGGCTGAGGCAGGCTGTGGCTGACAGGGTGGCTGCGGCATGTTGGACACTGTCATGAGTAGCTTTGTAGGCGGCAGTTCTAAGTGATTTCTGGCTGGGCAGGCTTCTCCCAAAGTTTCAAATAGTGTTATGGCTCTGTGGTCACAGTGTATACCACTCTGGACTCCAGCACCCACAACTGCCTATCACACCAGTTCAAAGGGTCTGACTCCCTCTTCTGGCCTCCCTAGGCAACTGCACTCATGTGCACATGCTCCTACACAGTTATACATTCATATACATAGTTTAAAAAATTAAAATAGGGCTAGAGAGATGGCTCAGCGATTAAGAGCACTGCCTAGTGCTCTTCCAAAGGTCCTGAGTTCAATTCCCAGCAACCACATGGTGGCTCACAACCATCCACAATGTGATCTGGTGCCCTCTTCTGGAATGCAGGTGTACATGCAGATAGAGCACACATATGAATAAAATAAATAAAATAAATCTTAAAAAATAAATAAATAAAATAGGGGCTGTACAGATAACTCAGCAGTTAGGAGCACTGGCTGCTCTTCCAGAGGACACAGGTTCAATTCCCAGCACCCACATGGCAGTTCACAACTGTCTGTAATTCCAGTTCCAAGGGATCTGACGCCTTCACACAGACATACATGTAGGCAAAACATGGTGAATGGACATAAAATAAAAATAAATAAATAAATATCTTTAAAAATATAAATCTCTAGCTCTCCACAGAAGTGTCTTGGGAAGACTCAGGAGCACATAAGCCTCCTAGTTTTCTATCTGACATAATTAACAGATAGATATAAATGTGTATCTATTTCCATCTAGTAAACCAGTCTAAAACTTCACAACATAAAGAAACCACTTTATGACCTTCATACTCTGTCAGTAAGACATCTAGACAAGACACCATGAAGACAGTTCCTTGGCTGCTAGGAATTGATGGCTAGAAGCTAGAATCACATGGAGGCATCTTTATCCTGCATCTAGCATTTGCCTCTATTTACAGGAAGAAACCTTGGCTGGGACAACCAGCCAGACAAGCCTCTTCACACAAGCCAGGCATCTTCCCAGCATGGCAGCTTCAGGGTGTGAGACTCCTTATGATAGCTTAAGGGTCCACAGTGAATGTCTGAACACATGGGAAGGAGGCTGTGCTACCTTTCATGGACTGATCTGGAAAGTCACATGCATCCTTCCTGTTATCACAGATCTTGTTCAGCGTTGGACAGATGCACAGAAAACATAGACCCCACCATGCTCTTAAGTGTCAGAGAGGGAAAGAGGAAAAAAGAAAGAGGAAGGGAGCTAGAGAGAGAGAGAACTAGAAACACATATGACTGTGAGTACATTGTCCTAGTTTCATTTTTTGTTGCCATAATAAAACACTCTAATGAAAAGACATTTAGGGTAGGAAATGAGTTTATTTCAGCCCACAGTTCCTTGTTACAGACTATCAGTTGTCAGAGCAGAGGGGACCTAATCACACGGTCAAAAGCAGGGAGAGGATGAATACACTTGTGTGCATTACGTTTGTCCCCTCTTTACCCAGATACGATGCAGGATCCAGTCCCCACCCCTGGAATGGTACCACCCACAGTGGCTTCGTCTTCCCACCCCAGTTTCTGAAATTAAGGCAATGTCTCACAGACAAGCCCACAGCCCAACCTGATCTAGACCATCCCTCATGGAGACTTCCTTCCCATGTGATTATAGAGTACGTCAAATTAACAATTAATACTAACCATCACAAACATATACATATAGAAGGCATTGTGGCTGTCTGTGATGTGCTCAGTCTATCACTGTGACACAGTTTCACCCCAATCTTTCCAGTCATAGATGGGGACAGCACTTCTACAGTGTTTCATGCGTGAGGCCACTACCTGAATGTTACTATCATTTATGGATGAGGTCCATAGAGAAGGAGCTCCATTTGTTACACTGATTATTGTAGAAAACCAGAAAATTGAGAAAGCCGTTTTTTTTCTTTACCCTTTTCATCTTTTCAAGATAGGATAGCCTGGCAAAGTGTACATTATAAAATAACATGAAGAAAACTGTTTTATTGTTATTGTTATTATTATTACTATTAAATCTCAGTTTTAAGGATTTTATTTTTAAATTAGGTATATGTGTGTATTGCCCATGAGTGTAGTGCCCTGAAAGGTCAGCGGAAGAAGCTGGAGCCCTAGAGCTGCAGTTCTAGGACATGGCGCTGGGAACTGAGCTCGGGTCCTCTACAGGAGCAGTGCCCTCTTGGCCACCGAGTCATCTCTCCAGCCCCTCACATTTTTTTTTCTCATTTTGGTTTTTCATGACAGGGTTTCTCTGTGTAGTTCTAGCTGTCCTGGAACTCACTCTGTAGAGCAGAGTGGTCTCGAACTTAGAGATCCACCTGCCTCTGCCTCCCAAGTGCTGGGATTAAAGGCGTGCACCACCACGCAGCCCTCAGCCCCGGCTCAGCCCCTCACATTTTTTAAAATCATCTTTTTGAGGGGTTTCAACTGGCACTTTCACAAATTTCATTTAATTAACAGATGTTTCTCCCAGTGTAAGCCCAAAATGTCCAGTAGTGTTCATAAACATAGCACTGTACATACATCCACACAACCCTGGTGACTGACACAAATTACTAAGAGAAAATGCCTCATTGGCTTAGACAGTTTAAAAAAAAAAAAAAAAGAGGAGAAACTGAGCAATTTTAGCTTCTTTCTGTGCACAGCCCTAGGCAGCTGCCCCCTCCCCAGCCTGACTCCAATGAAGGTGACAATCCTCGGCAGTGACCAAGACAGGTGGAACAAGCCTTGAAGGCATAGATCCCATTCAGCCGCCTTTCCAGAGGGCTACACCCTTCCAGCTCGGTAGGAACATTTGAGGCTTGTAAAAGTTTTCTAGGAAACAGTTACTCATGAGCGAAGGCACCAGAAAATTCCCAGAGATGGTCTGCAGCAGGCAATTCAAAGATGACTCGCAGTGGGCACCCTGCCACCTATGCCTGATATAAACTATGATTACGTAATGCCTCAGTGAGATCTGCCTAGTGCCTCCAGCCTATTAAATAAATCTTCAAAGCAACTTGATGAGGGTTTCCCTCAGTCATGTTCTCTCGTAAAAATCCACCAACATATTCAGCTCAAACAAAGACTAACTAGTCAGTAGCATGTCATCTAGAGTAAGTTTGCATGGACTACATCAGCTGGTCTGTGAGCTCCTTAAGAGTCAGGGGAAATTAACTGCTTCCTACCCTCATACCTCACCCTTTAATCCCCTCCCCTCCCTCAAGATGTGAAAATTTCCGGTGTGCTCATGTTTTCAGCCCGCCGACTCTTCCTGTTTCTACGGAGATTTTTCACTTGTCAGCTAGTCAGTCCACAGGCGCAATCCCTGGTCTAGTGTTTTGGTCTCTTTCTGAGGCCTACAAAGGCAAGTCTTTGTACATTTCAGACACTGGTGACCTTTTGGATAGACGTCAGGGCAAGAGCAACACAAAACCCTTTAGAACCACACCTCGTAATGGAAGCCCTGTCCCTCCCCCTCCTAGTCTCCCTTCTCCTCAGATCCACAATCTCCCACTCTTCACTTCCGAGGGCAGAGTTAACAATCTCCTTTCCTGGCCTCCCATTATCCAGTTCCCCGCCCTCTCTTACTCTCATCATCCTTGCAGCTTATCAAACATTTTTTTTATTTTGTCTTCCTAGGCAGAGTCTTGCTATGTTAGAAGACCAGCTTAGACTAAGCTAGCCTGGAACTTATGGGTGTTGTGAGGGTATTCACCAGAAAAGCCTGCTCGGACATGGGTTTAAGCCAATGAAAGTCTTTATTTAACTGGCCAGCTACCTCACCGGGTGCCCAGGATCCCAGTGTAGCCCTGATCCTTTCTCAGGGTGAGCTGTTAAGCACAAAAACTGTGTTCTGGGTTGACATACTTCAGATAACAAGAACAGTTAGCCAGAAGTGGAAATACGAAAGAAAAAAAAATCAAGGTCAGTGCATTTGAAGTCTTTCCCAGAACTATGGACTTTGATGGATTAGGTCTTTGTTTTCATTTTTGGCAGGCGGTGCTGCCTACGTGATGAGTTTTACAGCCTGAAAGATACTTCCATCATGGAGTCAGTTGTGCTAAGATCTAGAGGCCTGTCACATGGGCTCATGAGATCTTGACTCCTGGGGAGCCGAACTTTACATGCTGATCATTGTGCCCAGCTTCATGGTTTTTCTCAACACACTTCCTCTTCTCAAGGGGATCTGGTGTCTGTAACTGACCCATCAAAATCCCTGCCTGACATGCACCTCTTCCTCCTGTCCTCTGAAGGCCAGGGCTTAGGTTTGCTGCTCAGTCTTCAGTGCCCTTTGTCCTTACCTCAGCCCTCAGTACACTGATTAACTCTTGCATGGCTGTTAACCTTCCTATAGTGACTCGAAGGTTTCTGCCTCTGGGTGGCACCTCTTTTCTCCCTCCTACTCCACCTGTCTTCTGGAAACATTTACTTTTCCTGTCATCTCGAGTTTAAGGAGCTGAAAACAAATCTCATAAGCGAATGTGTTGGCAGTGAGTGCAGCAGCCTCAAAATCAGCCCCCCCACACTGAAGCTCCCTCCCTAACTACCTTCTCTCTCTTCCCCACCTCTAGACTAGGTTCCCAAACATATCTGGTACAGAACAAACAAAAGAAACTTATTCTAAATTCTACCATTTTGTTTTCAGACTTCATTTAAACATGGGGGAAAAAACTAAATTCAAGGTCCCAGTCCCAAGGGAGCTGGGGACTTCCCAATAGCTGAGCAGCTTCAGTTGTAAGGAGACAGCTGGCTGAGTCTAGACATCTCAAGGATAATGTCTCCCTCTTGCTGAAAGGTCCAAATAACTTCGAGCTCCCAGGCCTAGGTTGAGTTAAGGGCCTTGAGCTCTGGGCCTCGTGTCTAAGAGAATGAATCAAGGGCCTAGAGGCCAGGTGTCCTGGATCAGGCCCAGTCTCCAGCAGACACTCCCTTGCTTAACTCATGATGTCAAAATACAGTTGGATAGCGCTGCAGCTCACCGCAGGGACACACCCCTGCACTTTCTGTTCCCTTCCTCTAAAAATGTTGTACAGCCGGGCGCTGGTGGTGCACGCCTTTAATCCCAGCACTCGGGAGGCAGAGGCAGGCGGATTTTTATGAGTTTGAGGCTAGCCTGGACTACAAAGTGAGTCCAGGACAGCCAGGGCTACACAGAGAAACTCTGTCTCAAAAAAAAAAATGTTGTACAAACTCTCCTCTGGGATGTGGTTCAGATCCTGAACTGGCCACCTCCTTGAGCTTTCATTTTAAACTTCCCCACCTGAAGTGAGTTTTCTCAGCTTCTACCCCAAACCCAACAATCTCTTCCTTCTTCTCTGCTGCAAACACCCCCACCTCCTTGTCTACCGCACTCTGCAGGCTTTGCTGGCTTTGCAGAACCTCCACAAACTAGTCCTGACTTGTGTTTCCTGGGATCCAAAATGAGTTCAAATTCTCACTATGCGATTCCCTGACTGTAATTTTGAGCAGATGAATCTATCTCTCTATCCTTTGTTTACAGGAAGGATCTCCATATTTTGGCCCATGCTGACTAGTTTTATGTCAACTTGATACAAGGTAGAGTCATCTGAGAGGAGGGAACCTCAATTGAGAAAATGCCTCTCTCTGTGAGATCTGGATACAGACAAGCCTGTAGGGCATTCTCTTAATTAGTGAATGATGGGGGAGGGCACAGCCCATTTTGGGTGGTGCTACCCCAGACAGGTGGTACTGGGTTCTGTACTGACACAGGCTGAGCAAGCCATGAGGAGCAAGTCAGTAACCAGTACCCCACCCCACCCCACAGCCTCTGCATCAGCTCCTGCCTCCAGGTTCCTGCCCTGTTTGAGTCCCTGTCCTGACTTCCTTTGATGATGGACTAAGATGTGGAAATGTAAGGCAGATAAACCCTCCCCCCCCCCATCTTGCTTTTGGTCATTGGGTTCATCTCAGCAACAGAACCCCTGACTAGGATGTGGCCTTTTCCCAGCAGCACTGAGATACTTTGTATCCAAGTGCTGAGAATGCTCCAATTCTGTCCTGACTGAATTGTAAATTTCTCCTTATTGTTTATTACCAGTCCTGCTTCCAATCAAAATAAAGACTCTGTGCCCACCGGCTGTCTCCCTGCTTCTTCTCAGTGATGGAACTAAGTTTTGATAGCAGGAATCTAAAGTGTAAGAGCACTTGAAAATCAGCCAGGTGGAAGTGGGCTGTGTCGGGCGCAGTTAGAGTGTGGGGCTGAGCACAGTGGAACTGGGTAAAGACTCCTCCGCTTTTCCCTAAAGCTCAAAGGTGTTGGGTTGCTGGAGATATGGATGATAAAAGCTAAGACCAAAATATCTAGCCTTACCTTCTATCTAGCCAGGAGTCCACCTGACATAACGTGTTATTGTCACTCTGGCCAATTTATATCCAGTCTCTGCTGCTTTCTGGATTCATGTACTGAGAAAAGTCCCTGGTTCCCCATGCACAGCCTCCTCATCCGTACATCAGAGATGCATCTTAAAAACTGCTTCCTTGGTCAGCGTCAGACTCACACAGCCCAATAATTCAGTGCTTACTCTCAATAGTGTGGGGGCTGGGAAAATAAGCTTAGTCAATAAAGTGCTTGCTGAGCAAGCATAAGGAGCTGAGTTCAATCCCCACCACAAACATAAACAACACTCTCTAATCTGAGGAACTGGGGAAACAGACACAGGCAGATCCTTGGGGCTCACTGTCCAGCCAGTCTTGCCTAATCAGCAAGGCTCTGGTCCCAGTGAGGACCATCTCAGAAAACAAGGTGAGTGGTTCCTAAGGACTAGTGTTTGACCCCTGACCGCTGCATGAACTTATGTACACACACACAAGAAATTTGCTAGTTTCATGATGACATACATCTAAAAAAGATTAAAAAGGATGAAAATCTAATAATGTGACTTTTGTTCTCAAAGATTCCATAAACTAACAGGAAAAGTTGCATAGTCAGATAGCTACACTGTGTCATAAGAGCGAGCTCAGAAGCCTGTTCACAGGATCACAAGGATGGTGGGACCCTTCACAGGGGGAGCACAGGGTGTTTGGGAACACACACACACCCAGACACCTAGCCAGAGGAAAGAGTCCATTGGGGAACATTGGCTGAATCCTGAGGCAGAGGGCCCGCTCTACAGACATGAGAAGATATTAGGGAAAGGAATTTCTGCATGGGGCCAGAGGCCTGAAATGTGCTACTTGAGGGTATAGAGCAGGGGAAGGAGAGTTCCTGAGTCACTAGAATGGAAAGCAGAAAAAGAAATATTAGGGTCAAATTGAGGACATCCTGTAAATGATATGCTAGAATGTTCTTTATCTTAGTTTTCCAGCATCAGGAAGTGGGGAAGGTACAGTGAAGACCAGGAGAGGGCTGGGGTTGGAGTCTGGGCTTTATGCGCACTAGGCAACCACTGCCAGCTCATCTGCAGCCCCAGCCCTGCATAAAGAAGACATCACGGACCATGCCTGGGATTCCCCAGCACTTGGGAGGCAGAGGCAGGAGGATCTACTTCAAGGCCATCTGTCGACTACACAGCAAATTAGAGGCCAGCCCAGGCTACATTGAGACCTTTCTGAAAAGGAAAGAAGGAAGGAAGAGGAGAGAGAGAGAGGATGTCTGCAGAGATGGCTCAAGCATTCGGCTTGGAAGTGTGAAGACTCGGGTTCAGACCCCAACACTCATGTAAAAGCTAGGTGGGCACAGTGGCCTTACCTGTAACCAGAGAGCTCAGGAGGCAGGAGTAGGGCATTCCCCAGCAAGCAGGCTAGCTACGCTAGCTGACCTGGGGAGCTCTGGGTTCAGCAAGAGACCCTGCTTCCATAAATAGGGAGCTACCAAGAAAGACATGCAACATCAGCTTCTGACCCCACCACATACACACACATAGGTGCATGTGTACCTATACATATGTGAACATGCATATATACATGCACACTACACAAAACACAGGCAAAAAAAAATTACATTGAGAGGAAAAAAAAAAAACAAAGCCAGGGTAGTTTTGCAGTGTTTCTTTGTTTTCCATCCATAATAAGAAGAAAGAGCGTCCATCTGGCCTCACACAGAACCAAAGGCCACAGAGAGCTGCCGAGAGTCAGCTGACAACAGCCAAAGCAAATTTCTCCGGGCAAAGTAAGACTCATAAACATTAATGTGCTGCGTCACCATGTCCTTTACATCGTCCCTGGACCCCAGGGGCAGCGTCCAGCAGACTCATCTTCCTGTGTCCCTGCCTCCTCCCCTTCCATATTCTGCTTTCTCCCCTGTTGCTTGGCTGCTGTTGTTGCAACAGTTCGGCGAATGGTAAGAACTTTGCCCTATTAGGTCTGGGGAGATGACCGGATGGGGAACGTACTTACTGTGGAGCACAGGGACTGGGCTTGGATCCCCAGTGCTCCCATAGAAAGCTGGGTGTGACAGAGAGAACTGCAATCCAACTGCTGGGGGTACAGAGCCAGGATGATCCCACGGGCTGGTTGGCCTGCCACACTGAGGAGCCTTGGGTCTCAGAACACAAGGGAGGTTACCCAGTGGTGGTGTCAGCCAGCCCCCTCCAGGCTGCCTGCTTTTTAGGAGATGGGCTGGAGGGCTAAGAATAAGCAGTAAGGGAAGGTCACTCTCCACTGAGCTAAGTGTCCCCAGCTGACCTTCTGCTTTTTTTGTTTTCTGTTCACAAAGGAAAGGTGGAGCTTCCTGCCCATGAACTTAAGTTCTTTTCCCATTCTTCCCTATGCAGCATTCGTGTCCAGTTCCTGGAGGGTGAACTCAGGCTTCCTCGGGGTCAGCATTGCAGAATCCCTTGATTCTCCAAAGGGTCAAAGAAACACACACACACACACACACACACACACACACACACACACACACACACGATAGAGACAGAGAGAGAGAGAGAGAGCTAGAGACCATTTCTGAGTACCA
Source organism: Lophiomys imhausi (assembly GCA_907164525.1). Classification (NCBI taxonomy): domain Eukaryota; kingdom Metazoa; phylum Chordata; class Mammalia; order Rodentia; family Muridae; genus Lophiomys; species Lophiomys imhausi. The sequence goes on along the minus strand of CAJQZJ010033983.1, from coordinate 2,744,836 downwards.
TTTCTGAGTGTGTTTTGTAGCCTCTGCCTTGGCCTCTGTAAGACCTCAGACATCCGGAGACGGGAAGAGCTCCGCATCTCCAGGACTCTTCCATGGTTTTCAGAGAGGAAGCTCTGGGCTTCACAGCATGAGCTCAGCCTCCACAGCAGCTGCCCAAAGGTAGCAGGTACCTGGAACAGGGCAGCCCATGCCTCGTGGTGCGCACTAACCAACAGAAAGTGAAATCCAAACAAACTCTCTCTCTCTCTCTCTCTCTCTCTCTCTCTCTCTCTCTCTCTCTCTCTCTCTCTCTCTCTCTC
>CAJQZJ010033983.1:2715293-2735284 GCA_907164525.1 Lophiomys imhausi | reverse complement strand
TGTTGGCGAGCACCGTACTGCTAGGGAGCATCGAACTGGGGAGCACTTCGCTGCTGGGGAGCATCATGCTCAGTCTCTCACCTCACAGAAAACAGGAAAGCCTGCTGGGACAGAGCAGCCTTGCCTTGGTGGGTGGGGGCTTCCCAACTCCCCCCTCCCCTCAAACAGGTACACTGATCTTGGTGTACCCTGTCCTCTCATTTCTCCAACAAAAATACGGGAAATAGAGCACACTCTCATTCTTCCCCCAAACAGCACAAAGGCTGATGGTATGAACTCATCCTCTGCCTGTGGGTGATCTTACCTCCTATCGCTAAGGAGCAAACCAGACATGGCCTCCCAATAGTGAAATGAGAACAGGCTGCCTCCGGGTCCCATTGTGTCTTCCTGGGAGCCAGGAGCCCTTTCTTCCCTCCTCAGTCACTCCCAAACTCCAGGCAGATGACACACCCTCTACCCCACAGCTTCTGAGAACATAGCTCTTCCTTAAGTTATGGGTGTCTGGCTAGGGCTACTTCCTGCCAAGCCTCAGGGCCAGGTTGCCTGTCTGAAAGCTCATGAGCCACCAAGGGTGACATGTGCTGTGACTCAGCATGGTGACAGATGAGGATTTATTAACTCCAGACTCAACATTAAATGGGGGAGCTTTTAGACAAGTCTGCAGGGCAGGCTGAGTCAACCCACAGTGAGAAACGCAAGAGTAAACAGTGAAGTCTAGGGCTGAGTAATTACTAGAAAAAACATTCATAACCTGGGGGCTGGGATGTTGCTCACCTGGGAAAACCTTGCCTCATGTGCAGGAAGTCCCCTGCTCAGTCCCCAGCATGCTGACCCTGTCACTCAGGAGGCAGAGTCAGGGCACAGACTGTTTCAAGAAAATAGAAAAGAATTAATTGCCTGGGCTGGAAGACAGTTTTCTGAGCTAACACACAAGGCAGCTCTGTCCTGGCTTCCATCTGTCTGCCCACATTTCCCTCTGTCCAACTGACGCCCTTTACCAAGGGAGAATGCTGGATGCATGACGGCCTGGAATATTAGATGGCTGGGGCTGGGGAGTGTGACTCAGGATCCAGTGCTCACATGACGACTGCAACCCACAGCCCAGACTCAGGACAAAGGGGTCGGAGTGGAAGAAAAACGAGGCCAAAGCTCTTTGGAGTTGTCGGTGGTTGGGAGGTTGGGAGTGTGGGAGACCAGGTGTGTCTGAAATCTCTACTTTCTGGTCAGAAGTGGTGGGAACTGGAAACAGCTCAAAGAAATACATTCTACTTAACACGCAAGTCATGAGCCGGGCAGCGGTGTTACAGACCCTTAATCCCAGCACTTGGGAGACAGAGATAGGCAGATCTTTGAGTTTGAGGGTAGCCTGGTCTACTGGGTGAGTTCCAGGATAACCAGGGCTACACAGAGAACTCTGTTCTCAAAATAATAATAATAATAATTATTATTATTATATTATTATTATTAATTATTAAAAATAAGAGCTGACTGAGGTGGTTAAGGGTGCTTGCCACCAGGCCTGACAACCTGAGTTCAATCCCCAGAATCCACTTGGTGGAAGGAGAGAACAGACTCCTCCAGGAAGCTGTCCTTTGACCTCTTCATACTATGGCACAGGAGCATACATGCACACATACTCACAAAACACATATACACATGCACATATACACACACAAACACACAAAATCACTCAATTGACCAATCTATATAATAACCTTTTTTAAAAGGTGGCTGAGATTAAAAAAAAAAACATAGAATACATCTCTTCTGGGTAGAGAGATGTCTCAGTGGTTGGTCAAGAGCACTGGCTGCTCTTGCAGATGTCCTGGTTAGATTCCCAGGCCCCACATGGCCTCACAACCATTGGTGACTCCAGTTCCACATCTGTGAAATAAAGTAACATTGTTGGCAATTTGGGGCTGAAACAAGTCCTCACTAAGTAGCTTAGTACCTCTTAAGATGACCTCAACCTTGGATCCTCCTGCCTCAGCCTCTCCAGTGCTGGGATTACAGACATCAGCCACCACTCCAGGAACACTGTTTTATGGAAATGCTGCATGGTTCCATTCCTGGTGAGACTGTTCCCCGATCGCCCTGCAGAACTCTTGCCAGCACCTTCTCTTGTTTTGGCCTGTGACATCTGGCATCATCTCCATATCATATATTCTTTTGGCTTATTGGGATAATTGTTATACAGTCCACACAGGCTCTTTTATTTATTTATTTATTTATTATCTATTTATTTATGTATTATTTATTTATTTTTGAGATTCTCTGTGTAGCCCTGGCTCTCCTGGACTCACTCTGTAGACCAGGCTGGTCTTGAACACAGAGATCCGCCTGCCTCTGCCTCCTTAGTGCCAAGAAGCACATTTTGTTGGAGGTTGAACATACCGGTATGGAAATGTGAATGACTTCGCACCAGGGTCTGCATAGCTCAGGGTGCTGCTTCCAATGCAGTGACTCATAGTGCCCAGGCTGCAGAGGCCTGAAAGAAATGAACATTTGCCCTCTCTTCAACAGGCTGACCTAGTTTGATTCTCAGTGGGCGATCTGGTGTCAGCTGGTTACACTTCCTACTGGGGCTCTGATCAGAGCATTACATACTTTCAGTATTTCATTTGATACTTAAAAGGAAATGGGACACACGTCCAGGGCCATCCCTGACCAATAACCCACCAACACCGTGTCAGTTATGAGAAGCAATTAGAAGCTTGGAGAGGCAGCAGAACCAGAGGCTGAGAAAGCATCAGGGCTGAGGCCTCTAACATCTTAGTGAAGATGGTTGAGGGAGAAGAACTGAGACGACACAGGGCTCTCCGCATACGACAAGCATGCTCTTCCTATCTGAACTCACAGTCTGTGCAGAGCAAGCAGCAGCAGTCCTGTGTCCTGCTGAAAGCTGAATCTACGCTCTATGCCTCAGTCTCACTGACTTACACACACACACACACACACACACACACACACATGTGCACACATCACACACACACACCTGTACACACACACATTACACACACACACATGTGCAATACACACATATGTGGACACACACCACATACACTACACACACACCACACATACACACATATGCACACACTCACACACCATACATACATACTTACACATACACATTCACACACATACTCACACACCACATATACACATGCACACACACTCACACACACATGCACATACACATGCACTCTGTTGATGTCAAATTCAGTGCTCTCTCTTTTTTTTTTCACAGTCTCAAGAATAAATAAAACTCTGCCTCAAAAATAAAACCAAGGGGCAGGGGACAAAAATACATCATAACCTCCTTCTACTCCTCAAATCCATATGGAGAAAAACCTGCAACCAGCCCCCTTCACCCCTCTCTGTCACCATCCACTAACTGCATTGTCAAAAACCAGGCAAATAGTGTGAGCCACCCTAGAATAGCATGGCACAGGTATGTCTTTGCAGAATACCAGGATGTCACATTGAACTTGTTAAGAATGTATGATGGGCTGTGTTAATTCCTCCCATGTCAGCCTTCATGGAAAACAGAGAACATCTCATTCTTTACCACCTGGGAAAGGTAAAAGGAGAAAGAGGGAAGGAATTCAATGGGCTTTTCTTGTGTTCATGGGGGTTGATCCAGGTGCCCCAGCTGCTAAAGCTTGGGAGATAGACTGCTATGATCATTGGTGATTCTTCAAAAGGAGAAGCCAAACTTTGGCAAAAATGAAACAGCACATCTGGTCTGTTCCATTCTTAAACACAATGGGCACCAAGAAATGATTCCTCTAAAATAACCCCAGCTGCCCAGGACTGCCGCTACCCCCCATCAGCTGCTCAGGACTGCCGCTACCCCCCCCCCCCAGCTGCCCAGGTCTGCCGCTACCCACCCCCAGCTGCCCGTTCAGAGACTCTGTGTCACATCTGCAGCATTACTTTTTCTGAGTTAACATCAGGCTAATGCAGAGAGCTGCTGTTCAGTACAGCACATCACTGCCCAGTCCACGCCTGGCTAGTGGCCCAGCGTGGTAAATAAAGTTTTATTGGAACACAGCCATGACTACTCACTCTCAAAGTGCCAAGGGCTGCTTCTCACTGTAACAGTGAGCTGAGTAGTTTCAGCTGAGACTGTCTAGTCTAGGACACCTAAAACAGGATTTCTACAAGGAACAACAAAAATCAGAACTCTGGTTTGAATGTTTGAATTCTTTTCAGACAGTTTATGGTTTCTTTTTATTGCTTCATCTTCGCTTGGCTCCTTTTTCTCTTTTCTTATCCTTTCATCTGCCAGTACAACTTGAAAACTGTTCTGGCCACTCACTGAGAACAAACACACAGGTACTGTAACCCCTGCTAAGGCATACTTCTGCCCCAGTGCTTACCCGTTCTCTCTCATTCTTGCTGCAATGTTTTCTTTCTCTGTTTTAAGACAGGGTCTTATGCTGCCTAGTCTGGTCTCAAACTTGAGTTCATGGATCACCTTAAGCTTCAGATTCGCCTGTCATCCCTGGAGTCCTGGGATCCAGGATGTGTACCACTCCACGGATGTACCACTGCTTCGAGTATGCTGAGCAAGAACTCTCCAGCTGAGCAGTCTGCCTTCTAACAAAGTCCAATACTGCTAGTTACGCTTGGAATTTTGGGAGGAATGCATCTTGCTCAGTGTCTTTTTGCAGACCCTGTGTCTTTTTGCAGACCCTGTTCCCTCTTCATTCTGTTTTCTTCCCACTCCAGCTGTTTGTGTGAGAACTTACCAGCACAGCCTCCTCCCACACACACATTCCTTTGTAGAAATTATTAATTAAATTATTAACCAGTATTTAGATTATACTTAATTAGTCGGCAGTGTTAATCCTTAACCTGACATTATAAATGAGCACACAGACATTTGTGTATGGATTTTAAGAAGCCTTGGCCTGGATTGTGCAGTCTTAGCCCATCTAAGCTAGCTCATAATTCTATCCCTGAACAAAGCCCCATATAATATACATACATCCCCTGGGCTGTTTTTCTCATGCTATGCTGATGTTCCAGGCCACATGGCAGGATCTTCTTCCATCTTTAATCCATGTCATGTATCCTCCTTCTTGCTCCTCTGGCTTCTTCTCTCTTATTCTGGAGGCTTCTTCTACCCATGAACCTCTCTGCTTCAGAAGCCCAAGCATCTTAGTCCCAACCACCTACCTCTGTCTTTGCCCAATCTTAGGTCTCAGCATTTATTTAACCCATCAGAGACAATGGTTAACAAGAAAAGTAGAATAGCTTCACTTGGTGTACAGCAAGCAGGCTTCTGGGAGTAGGTTAATTAACATTTAGAATACATAACATCACCCCATTATTCCTTCCTTCAGGCTTTCTCCCACTTGTGCTCTCAGAGTTTTAGTTTTAAAGTCACATGCCTCTCATGATTAGATTTTCAGATGGTAACTTAGAGTTTTTCTTTTTCATTTCCTGAAATGTTTAAGATAGTATCTGTACTGGCTGGTCTTTTATAAACTTGACACACAAAGTAGAATCATCTGAAAGGAGGGAATCTCAGTTGAGAAGATGCCTCTATAAGATCCACCTGTAAGGTATTTGTAAAATTTGTGATTGATGAAGGAGGACCCAGTCCACTGTGGGTGGAGCCATCCCTGGGCAGGTGGTCCTGGGTTCTGTACAGCAGACTGAGCAAGGCGTGAGGACAAGCCAGTAAGCAGCACTCCTCCACGGCCTCTGCATCAGCTCCTGCCTCCAGGTTCCTGTCCTGTTTGAGTTCTGACTTCCTTCAGTGATGAACACTGATGTGGAAGGGGAAGCCAAATAAACCTTTTCCTCCCCAATTTGCTTTCGGTCATGATGTTTTGTTACAGAAATAGAAACCCTGACTAAGACACTGTCTTACGACTGTTGAGGGCACAAAGGAAACCCAGACACACTTCCTCAGCAATCCTGGGGTCTTAGGGTGACAATACACTCCATTTCTCCTCCCCTCCAACCAGTTCTACTTGGTTAGCATCAGGCGGTGAATTGCGCATCTCTCAAAATATATTGATGTGCCAGCCCCTCACTCTTCAGAATGTGCCTGTATTGGAAACAGAGTTTTTCCAGTAGTGGCCAGGTTAAATGGAGGTCATAAAAGTGAGTCTTCATGAGGACAGGGGAACTAGGAGCACAGAGAGGGAGTTCAGGGTTCAAATGGCAGAAAAGAACCACAGGGAAGCCCTTTGGGAAGATTTTTAATAAACACACACACACACACACACACACACAGACCTTAGCAGAGATTCATCTGCAATGCAATAAAGGAATTTTCCCCGTAAAATCTGTCACTCTCCCAATTCTAAGATTCTAATATCAAAACTAACATGCATTCAATACTTGGCCACATGCCGAGCACATCTCCAATGTCAACAAACCCTAACTCGTATTAATTACCAAGATGATCCTGATGTCATTATCCCTAGTTCCCTCGTGAGGAGATGGCTCAGAACCACAGACAAGATCTCTCAGCTCAGCTTTTGAAGGAGCCTCAACCGGCCCTCAGTCCAATTCTCACAGAGCTGACTTCGCCTTCATCAGCATCACTTTCCAATCCCCCACAGCAGGCAACCTCTTCAACCTGCTGATACTGAGATCTGGAGGTCAGAACCTGACTGGTCTTGCCAGTCTTCCCTGTCCCAGCCATTTTGGGTGGCTCTTCTAGAGACCCAGTGGAAACTGAGTTCCTGACTAGAACTAAATAACTAGAAACCTCTTGAAATCGTGATCTGAAGGTGAATGTAGTGGTGCCTCCTGGGGAGAGTCTTCCCAGCACTATGGAGATAGAGACAGGAGGATGAGGAGTTCAAGGTTATCCTTTGCTACACAGTAAGTTCAAGACCAACCTGAGTGGGAGAGACCCTGTTGAACAAAAAAATTGAAAGGAACAGTAGGAAAGAAAAAAGGGAGGAGAGAAGGAGGAGAGGGGTAAAAGAAAAAAAAATAAATCTGGATTTGACACTATCAACTGAAGTGTCATATCATATGATGGGTGTAAAAGGCTCTGTCTACCCAGTCCAGACTTATTCTTTGCAGCTTTGAGAATTCCAACCCAGGGCTTCAGGAATCTAGGCCAGCACTCTACCACTGAGCTGCGTTCCTAGGCCAGATAACGCACTTTCGAACTATAACTCATTACCTTCGTATTTAAAGCCTATTAATCAGCCCAAGTTGGCAGCTGATACTTACACTGAGCATTAAAGAAGAAAGGTAATAATTCACTTGCTAAACAAAAGAGGAGCTGGATTCTGAGGAATGGAATCTGTCGCTGAAAGCAAATTACCAGCTTATTAAACACCGGAAAACACAGAGCCAGAAGCCTCAACAAGCCACAGGGTTCCTAAGGAAGAAAGCAATTAGAGAGGGCATGGGAGACCCTGAACACAGGCAAGTCTACAAAGGCAACAGGGGCAGCCTTGCCCTGCCACAAGGCAGAAGTAGGAAGAGATTTGCAGGAAGTGCTCTCCTTGCAGCATGAGCTGATGAACAGGAAACTCGGCACGCAGCTGCCCGGCCTCCCCTGTAAGCCTGAAGGGGTTCAAAGGCCACGCCCAGGTGGCAGAAGCTAAAGGGGAGCTTGTTACTGCAACACAGGAAGTATTGGCAATTGCTGTTTAGAAGGGTTTTGGTTGTATTCAATCTGGAGGTTCCACAACTCATCTCTAAAAGCCAAGGACTTGAAAACCACTCTCATCCCCGCAGCCACAGAAATGGAGACCAAGCAGATCCCCACTGGAGATGTCATTCCCAAGTGGCTGTGGGACCAGTGTCTGTAGAGAGAAGCCCTGACAGATGCAAGTCAGTGATGGGCAAGAGCGTTTGTAACTCTACAATTGGTCTGTGAAGCTTCGGGAGAAGGACTGAGATGCAGAGCTGGGAAAGCAGGGTGCCCTCTGTGATTACCAAATACCAAACAAGAGTCCCTTCCTCAGGCTGGAGGTAGAGCTCAGATGGCAGGGTGTGTCCTCACTACTGTAGAGACGGGGCATGACAAACCTGTAATTCTTGCTCTAGAGGTGCTCGAGGTGGACGCAAAAGGATCAGCACCATCTTAAACAACATATGGAGGCCAGTCTGGGGTGTATAGTGAGGCCCTGTCTCCAAAAGGGGGGGGCGGCGGACAGTTGTAGGGAGGAAGTGTGACTGCTTTTTGTGTTGGCTAGGGAAATGACTAGCAAACAATAGACAATGGATGTCGTTAGTCCCATGAATGTGATCATTTCTATAGCCCTGAGCCCTACCCCAGGCTTCCATGTTCCCCAAGCTGGGCATCTCCCAGTCTAAGAAGAGAATGTACATTGCAGGCAGCCAGCTGCTGGGTTAGCTCTGCAGCACTCCGCCCATGTCACCTCTGGCTTCCAGCCCTCAGGCTCTAAGTGATCCTCTCTCCACCTGTGAACTGTTGGTGGGGGCAGAGCAGACCACAAGCTCCACCTTGCACTTTGATGGGAGCATTCCTGTATGAGTGGCAAGGGACAGTGGACAGAGGAGAGGAGGGTGAACAAATAGAATAAGAATAGTGGACAGTTGGGGAGGAAGCCTTCTGTGGGCTGGGATGAAGTCACTTCCTTAGCCAGAGCTGCCTGAGGATGTCACTGTTTTCCTAATATGGAAACATCAGAACTCAGAAGGTGGTAAGCTTGAAACTCACTACTTCTTAGACATCATTCTGTCTACATCAACAGAGGACCCCATGCCAAGTAATTTATAACAAACAGACATTCATTGGTTCACGGCTCTGGTGGCCCAGAAATCCAAAACAAAAGAGCCAGCACCTGGGAGAGGCATCTTGCTACATGGAAACATGACAGCATGGCAGGAAAGAAGGCCAAGGTCTGGGGAAGTAAATCTCTGTGGAAAGAACTCACTATCCCAATAACAGCACTGGGACCTAGGCATCATAGTATACGCAATCCAGTTCTCAGGAGGCTAGGAAGAAAGATCAAGAGTTCGAGGCCAGCCCAGGCTGCACAGCAAACTTCTCAAAGCAAAACAAACAAACAAACAAAAAACCACACAACAACAACAACAAAAAGTTACAATAAATAAATAAAACACACATTTTCTACAGTCATGGAAGTCTTTATCTACTAGCCTGCCTTAAGTCCTCCCAATACTCTTGGGTCCAGGATTAAATAAGAGTCCAGAATACACTTTTTGGAAGATAAATCTAAAGCCCAGCATAACCTTAACTAACTGTGCAGTTGACTGTTAAGCGGACGCTATTCTCCAGCCACACACTGGGTCTCTCTTAAGTACTCTTGTGATTGCCCCAGCGGTAAAGAACTCTTCCAGAGAGACCACAGAATTGAGCACTGTGCAGAGGCCCACCTGTAATGACTGGGGGGGTGGAGGCAGGAGGGTGTGGAGTCCACAATCATCTTTAACCACACTTTGAGTTTAAGGGTTAGTGGAGCCCACATGGGACCCTTGTCTAAAAAACAAAAAACAAAACAAAAAAAAGCTTGTGGTAAATTTTGGGTGAGGAACTGAAATGAAGGTTAATGTCTAGTCACTAACTGAAAATAAGACGGATTGAGAAGAAAGGGTGTGGCTAGGAGGAAGTGCTGGCAGGGTAGAAAAGGACACAGGAAGAGGAGGCTCTCCTGTCGAGCTGGTTCCCCACGGTGGAGAAGAAAGCATGGGATTTAGAGAGCTGAAAGGTCAGAAAACATCTTTCATTACAACAGCTTCCTCCTCTACCCTCATGCTGTTCCCCACAGCCCTTTGACAATCCTCCCACCTGACAGGCCTCCCTTCTCCAGCAAAGCAGAGGCAAAGATGGATTTCACTGAACTGAAACTCTCCGTCTCACAGCTCGAAAAGGACAGTGCATTGCTCTGAAACATGTCAATGTCATTTCCTTAAAGACAGCTTCTGAGTTCCAGGAAGCTGCAGCCAGCCCTGAAGAAGCCAGTGTGGGCTTGAATCTGTTCAGACTCCAAGACTGTAAGCAGGACAAAGCTCATGAACAGGTCTGCCCTGCCAGGCCGTTCCAGGTGGAGTCTTTCTCCTGCAACCAGAAAGGTGTTTGTGTTGGCTAGATGTGACTGTATGTCCTAGGATCAGGCTCCCAGGCTGGGAGAAAACAAACAGTCTTTTCTTAAAACTGACGGGGACTGAGGCAACTCCTGTCAAAATCTCAACAGGTTTCTGTGCAGGGTTCGACAGATTTATGTGGCAAGGAAACAGCTCTAGAAATGCCAATTTGGGGGCAGGGGAAGACCGCAGAAAGAAGCATTCTTCCCAATGTTGACATTTACATGTAGCCACAACATCAAGACAGTGTGTGTGGAGGAGGGGGCGGGCAAGGAGATGGCTGGAATAGAACCCAGAACCCAGATATAAGTTGGGGGGCGCACACCTGTGATCCTACCACTTGGGCAGTGGGGGTAGAACCAGGCTTAGGTACATAGTGAGTGACCTACTGAATAAACTGAGAGCACCCATGTACTCTGATGTAGACCTACTAAGTCCCTCTCAGCCAATGAAGAAAACATGGATTCTCAACAAACAGCCCTGAGCCGCTGACCCTGAGCCCCACACCGTGTACCCAACAGATTCAAGATGGATCCTGGACTGAAACAGAATTGTGGGACTGTGAAACAGCTGCAGGGAAGAACATTTGGGACTATGAGTAGAGTTCTTAGACTCAAGACCAAAAGCACAATCCATAAAAGGAAAAATTTACACACTGGGCCTCATCAAAATTAGAAATATTTGTTTTGTGAAAAATCCTGTAGAAAGGGATGAAAAGACAAATTGTAGAGTGGAAGAAACATTTACAAATCATGTTTGACAAAGGCATTGTGTCCAGAATACACAAAGAACTCTTAAAACAACATTTCAGAGCAGAAAAAAAAGGAATTATTTGTTCCCTCTAAGTTTTACATTGGAATCATAACCCCCTAAGCAATGATATCACCAGGGTCAGCCCCATAGACCATGGACATTGAGTCACCAAAGATTGGGACTCCAGAGAGCTCAGTGAGGTCACCTGTAGAAACCTCCCTCCTTGCACCAGGAAGTGAGCCCAACTGCATATCAAACCTGCTGCCATTATTATGTCTTAGTCTTCCCAGCCTCTGGAACCCTGAGAAACATGGCAGCCCCATCTGTGGGATCCTATCACAGCAGCTAGATTAAAGCAAGAAACCAAGGTAACCCCCTGCACCAGGCTCTCCTCAACACTCTGTGGGCCACTTGTCTTGGAATCATGATGGGTACAATAAACATTTCTGTGTCCTATCCAGAAATTCTGATTTAGTGTGCTTGGATGGCGCCTGAGAAAACTGCATGAGCTGAACATGGTGATCTAGGCCTGTAATCCTAGCACTCAAGAGGCAGAAGCAAGAGGATTACTGAGCGCTCAAGGCCAGACTAGGCTACACAGTGAGTTCAAGCTTTCCACACTATATGGGGAGACCTCTGACACAGGAAGGAAGGAAGGAAGGAAAGAAGGAAAAGGAATCCAGCATTGGATCACAAGTGTCCTGAGGTGGCAAAGGAAAGACCAGGAACCAACATGATGCACTACAAACAATCATTTCTAGGGAGTAATTGTTAGGATGTGCTCTTAGTGGAATGCCTCCAGCTCACCTGTGAGGACCCAAGTCCCCAAGAACCTGCTCTTACAGAGACATTTTAATTAAAAAAGATAATGAAGACATATATTTTAAAGTGTTTTCATAGTTATGCTCCAATAAAAGTGTGTGTGTGCCCAGTGAGATATGCTCACAGTAACTTATATGAACTCATGACAAGCTGTGTTCTTTTAGGGTGGGCATAGGTTTTGACATCTGAGGAACTTTTATTTTGCACCTTAACCAATGTCTTTGAAGTACGCATGAGGTGAGCCTTCAGAGAAGCAGCCCCCCCCCCCCCACACGAATGCACACACACACACATGCACCCAGTGTCAATGGGGAGGAGCCTGCCTCAGGGTCAATGACATCATTTTCTATCAGTGGCTCTCAGAGCCACTCCACATAAATAGTCACACAGGTCCCCTTCCTGCCAAACACTAAGCCATCCTTGTGGCCACTGCGTCTTCCTGCTTGCAGCTTGAGCTAAGCCCCCAGCAGACAACAAGCTTAAACACAGACAAAGGACCAGACTGGGTTCATCTGAACAGTAACCGAGTAAGAGAGCTGTGTTCTAAACCCTGAGAGATATGGAAAGCACCCAGACAGGCAGGCAGGCAGACAGACAGACAGACATGGAAAAATGGCCCTGGGGCTGGTGAGGTAGGCAACAGTCAGCTCTCCTCTGTGAGAGGTTAGTCAAGTGAGTGAGATTGGGACCTACCCAAAAGAGATGGGGAGGGCAGTGGGGGTGGAGACAGGGCTCAGGTTTTACAGAATATTGGCTATTTCAGGGGATCATGGTTCAGTTCTCAGCACCCACATCAGGCAGCTCACAGTTCCAGGAGATCTGATACCATCTTCTGGCCTCCACAGGCACCCACACATATGTGCATATTAATATGTACCCACACATATACGTATTAACACACATACACATAAATAAAAATATTTTTTAAAAGAAAGAAGGGTGCTGGAGAACATGAGACAAAGACCATTCCACAGGCCTTTCAGTCACACCTGAACTTTTATGGTGGACTTTCCTACCCAGGGAAATGGCTGAGAGATGTCCCTGCCCACCACACAGCCTGGGTCCTAGACTTTTTGTGTCTGTAGCATGTCATTTTGATCAAGAGTGATGAAGGGCTGACCACTAGTGAAAGCACCCTCCACCTCACTTCCTTTCACCTCTACAAGACTTGGTTCTTCCTTGGCTAAACCCAAGCAGCAAAACCAACATTCCCCTGTCCCCAGCAGGACAGACTGCTGGAGAGCACGTGCATGCTCACTTACTCCACATTCAGGAGATTCTCTCTCTCTCTCTCTCTCTCTCTCTCTCTCTCTCTCTCTCTCTCTCTCTCTCTCTCCACCTAAGAACACACACTGCACGGACAAGCCCCAGAGATCACTGGGCTGTGGGCCGTCTAGTCCAGCTCCTCCACGGTAGCAAACTTGCAAAAGGAAGGGAAGCATGATTAACAGCCCACCTCGCAGGGATAGGATGCCAGCGTTTCTAGAACCTCTGTCTCCTCGAGCCTCGCCTGTTAATGGCCCCTGCTAGTATTTGGAAGGCAGCAGCTGTCTTCCTCTTTTATCCTGTTGTCCCAGGCCACCGTGGACCCTGCCCACACATTCTGTCATTCATTCCTGTATCTGAGGCCCGGTTCCTGACCTCGTTGTCAATTCAGTAATAGACGCCCCAAGTTTCAGCGGGTTCGGGACCCCAGTTTGGATTAAGTAAGCGGTTGCAGGGCCAGCCTGGCTTGGATTTGAAAGGCAGTGCAGCCGCGTGTAGGAAACCTTGCCGCGGTGTGTCCTCCAGATGAGGCGGGGAAGCCCTCTAGTGGCCACGAGAGATACGGCAACAGCAAGGAAACGCAAGGACGCGCTAAACTTGACTGACATCATCTCTCTGATGGTCCTGACCTTCTAGGCATCGACAGCCTCTTTGTCACACCATCCCCTGCCTTGCGACAGACCCCTGCAATCTCTATTTCCTAAATTCCCTCCTCCAACGTTTCTGGAAAATGAACCCTACACCTCGGGCCAAATTTGTCTTCCATCAAGGCGTGGCTGATCTTCAGTGGCCTCTAATTGAGAATCTCCTGAGCAACCAGGTTATAGAGAACCATGATTTTCAAATACCTGGGTTCGGGGGAGAAGGTGGCTTACGTGGAACCTTATCTCTGACCCAGGGCAGGCAGAGCCGGACAGCCCGCACAGGCTGCCCTGGCTGAACCTCTGTCACTAATGCTCGTGTACACAAGTGAAAGACTGAAAACTGCCATTCCATCCGGCTTCTGGGCCCTCGCTCGGCAAGCCCGCCCTGAATTTTCTTTCCAGTGCTAGAGTCGGGCTGTGCAGCTTAGAATGCCACCCACGACTTAATAGACATGCAACCAGGTAGGCTTCTGAATTCTTAGCTTCCTCCCAAGGTTGTCATGGAGACAGAGAAAGGCCAGGGGTCTGATTTAGCAGGGCTTGCCAGTCTTGGCTCTGTGGCTGACAGTTGTGACTTCCAGCCCTCTGGCAGGTTTGTTCACAGGTCTGGCCTAGACCTGGCACCTTCTGTCTGTGCCTTTTGACTCTGAGTTGACCTGAAGTGACCTCTCCCTCTCTCTGACGTCCTTTTCTTGCTTGTAATCCCCTCGCCCTGCTTAGGGACTGACTTAGCAAGGCTGGAGCCCTCTTTGTTGGAATAACTTTTATAACTTTGTAACTTACAGCATGCCACAGAAACACATGTGTGCTGTTTTCTTGCACATGCAATCTTTTTGAAAAAATAAATTAACATATTTATGTAACAGTAAATTTTTATTTATCAAGCTTGACTGTACACCAAAAGATTTCAGAGCTGTGTTTCACACCTTTATCCTACAAAACTCACAAGGAGTTGGAGAGATGGCTCAGTAGTTAAGAACACTGGCTACTCCTCCAGAGGTTCTGAAATCAATTCCAAGCACCCCTATGGTGCTCAAAACTGTCTACAACTGTAGTCCCAGGGGATCCAGTGCCTTCTTCTGATATGTAGATGTACATACAGACAAAACATACATATACATAAAATACATTATTTTAAAAAATCTTATCAAATACATTTTCACTATATTACTTAATAAAACTTCCTTAATATAATTTAATGATTAACTGAGAGTTTTCATAATATTACTACAGTGAGTCCCCATCCCCTAAAACGGGTCTCCAGGAATCAGGTTAGGATCTTTGATTGTCCAATTTCTACCACATCCCTGAAAGTAAAGAAAACTTGTGCTTACTTCCTAGGAACTGAATAATTAGCCACAAAAGCCTCCCAGCAAGACATGCTATCCATACTTAAATTACACCACCACAGTCTGAGATTCTCCAAATGGAATGGTATCTGGGTTAAAGGTCAAGGGATGTATTTTTAAGAGTGTGATTATGCTATGTTATTCACAAAGTCTTTAAAACATAGGCTATAAGTTAAATCTAAAAACACTTTCAGTATTTTGAAGTTGATCAGCGTTTCCTCTGCAGTATACTAAGCACCTTCTAAATTGCACACATGCACGTACACACGCTGCTTGTGCAGGCGCACACACAACTATGCACTGGCAGACACTGTCCAAAGAGTTGCTGATTCAAGTTACAGCTGCTTTGAAAATCCTTAAGAGTTCATCTACTGATGCCAAACGTGACCCATCTCATTTCTACAAGCAAATCCACGGGAGGGAGCACCTGTGTCCACCAGCACACACATACAAGAGTGTGAGGTTTTGTTTGCTTTTGTTTCTGAGGCAGGATCTTGCTTTGCAGCTCAGAATGTCCTTAAATTAGCAATCCTCTGGCCTCAGCCTGGAATTACAGGCACATGCTACTATGCCCAACTTACAACAATGTTAAGAGAGGTTTATTCATATCTTCAAAGTGGAAACACCCATAAATACCAGTCTATTATAAAACATAATAAATTGCAGTACTTTATAGAAATAACAATTGGATAATCCATAGCAATAAGAATGAAGTATTCTTATTAATCTTGAATGGATCAAAGGCCTAATAATCAATGAGGGAAATCAGACAGTAAGTGTGACTTAATTTATTTTAATATCAAGAAAAACAAGACTTCAATGACAGAAGTCAAAATAGACTTCCTTACAATTCCCTGACGGTGAGGTAACCTAAATCTCTCTGAACACAGGGATGCCAGCAACCATCTTGCTGGACTCTAAGAGAACCACAGATAACACATATCTAACATCTGCTGCCAGTTCCTGGCACAGAGTATTGGCTGAATAAATTATACTTTGGATTATATATATTCCCAATTGAAGTTAGTTTAAGAGTTGCTAAGTAAAATGATAGTTTTGCCTATAGTTAACCCTAAAGTTCTAATTGCTTTTGCTGTTGGAAGCTTCCCAATAGCTCTTCTCCTTTCTCTTCCTTTACTAACTATATATGCATATATGTGTTATGTGTATTTGTACATATGTGTATATGTGAATATATGTGTGCATATGTGTACCCAGCCCTGAAAGATTGATATAGCCAATCTAAGTCAATAATGATACTTTCCCACTCTTCTGTCCCTTTGCCACAGGCTCACACCCCAATTCTTCCTGTGGCTAAGGGAGTTTGTGTCCCTGGTTTGGGCCAATGAAACTTGGCAACGAACTGATGGGTAAGAAAAGTTAAGAAAAGAATTCTTACCTTCTACGCAGTAGCCCAAATAACAGTTTCTGGCTGATGGCATGAATCAAGTGAGCAAGGATGCCTCATGTTCTTCCATTCATGTGACTTGTCTTCTGCATACCTTTACATCTGTTATATCTATTGTGATAAACAGGTGGGGGCATGCTTCTGCTCTGTCGTGAGCAGTGAGAAAACAGCAGATTAAACAATGGAAGGAAAGGATCTTGTCAATTTGGCCTCAGAGTTGCGAGCCTCCAGAACTTCAAGAAATAAACATCTGTTATTTAACCAAAAAATTGTTTTCTGCTCTTCAGAAAAAGGACAATGGCATACGTACTCCCCAGCTGTCCCATTCTCTGCCTTCAGACAAACAATGCCTGGAGCTGTGGCAATCATATTTTGACCACATGAACCAGAGATAGGACCCAAGGAGAGGGAATGGAGAGGGAGGCTGGGCATAAATACAGATAAAAGTAACAAATTGTTCTGTTCTGCGAAACAGCAGAGTAGCTATCATCCACAGTAACTGGCAGCCTAGTCCATGAGTCATTGGAAGAGAGATGTTTGGTGGCTCCAAACACAAAGCAATGACAGGAACAGGGACAGCGCTAATTGACATACATACATACATACATACACGTGTAATGAGATACTCCTGTCCCATTGCTTCTTCGACGCAGTCACTTTGAGAGCCCAGTGTTTGTTACTTGAAGTCTAGAGAGCTGGCCCATTTGTGTTAATGACGACTTGGGGACAAGGAGTAAGTGATGAAGAATTAAAGGCATGGTTGCCAGCTTGAGGATGTCCCTGAAAGGCTTAGGCCTGAAGGGGTAGTAGTCTCCCCACAGTGCATTGGCCTGGATCCTCCAAAGAGACCTGCCAGAAGATGAAGGAACATTGACAGAGTTCCAGAGAACCCCAGAAAGGACCAGCCAAGAACTTTCCACATCAGCCTAACTCAACACTGAGCCTAGTGATTGCGGAGAGCTAAGTAATAAGTCCTCACTCCGGGTGTGGAAGCAGGAGGATCAGAAGTTCAAAGTCATACTTAGCAACATGGAGAGCTGGAGGCTAGCTTGGGCTTCATGAGACCCTGTCTCAAAATAAATTAATAGACTAAAACACAAATTATCAGCTTAGGAATTTGGCTCCATTGGTAGAACTCTTGCCCAGAACTGTATAACGTGGGCATGGTGGAGCATGTCTGCAATCCCAGAACTTGGGAGGGGGAGGCAGGAAGATCAGAAATTCAAGGTCATCTTCAGCTACTTAGTGAATTCAAGGTCGGCCTGGGATACATGCCATTTGCCTCAAAATGGAAAGAAAAGTCCCTGCTCCCATTCCCTTCCTCTCCCCAGGTTCCTATGGAGAAGGGAGGGAGGGAAGAAGGAGAAAAAGAAGGAGTGAGGAGGAAGAGGGGCGGGAGGAGCAAGGGACATACAGGGCCCTCCTTCCTCTTTAGCTGAATTAAGGCGGTTAGCATGCAATGGTGGGCAGAGAAAAGAAAATTTAACAGCACATAAAATTCAAGGCTTTAATTATGTATAGCGTGAAGTGTCTCATGCAAACAGCAGGTTGTGTTGGTGAGTTAAGCACTGATTGTGAGTTACCCTAAAGTGACATGTTACCATTCAGGGCAGGGTAAGGCGACCAGAGAAAGCAGACTCCGGGTGCAACAGACAGGACACATTTGTCGATATTTGTGTTGTATGAACTGACGAGTGAATGGAAAGAAAGCTGCCAATCAATAGCCTGAAGCTGCAGTCGTGGCATGTTCTCAGCGTGTGGATACTTGGTCTCTAGTTCACGGTCCTGTCTAGCTAGGTTTAGGAGTTGGCCTTACTGCAGGAAGTGTGTCATCGGGCTTTGAGGTTTCAAAGCCACATGCCATTCCAAGTCTGATCTCTGTGTCTGCCTGTGCTCATGAGTGCACTCTTAGCTGTTTCTGCTGCCATGTCTAGTGCTGGCTGTCATGTCTCATGATGATGATGATGGATGTGTAGCCCTTTGGAGCCCTTCCTTCTATACCCTGCCTTGTCACGGTGTTTCACCACAGCAGTAGGAAAGTAACTAACACACATGGTATGGATCCATATCATTTTCTGATCTTTTTTTTCACAAGGCTTGTTGACCAGACTCATGTCTCTGTATCTCAGAATGAGTCATTTATTCAATAAATATTTGTCAAGTCTGGCAAGCCCAGCTTTCCTAAACTTTGCCTTAGGAAACCAGTGACTCCTAAACATTTCATCTTTGGCCAAGTCATTCCCTTACTGAAAAACATTTCATGACTCGTCACTATTTGCAGCAGAGCAGAATTGTAGTACTCGGAGACTTGTCCCTCCAAGTGTCCTTACCTCCCTGCAGCGGTCTCTGAGACCAGCATGGCCAGCGCAGTGATGATCTGTGGGAGGCAACTCAGTTCATTCAGACGTCAGGAGTCTGACCCAAGTAGTTTTTTTTAGGCATATTTAAGCACAGTGCAATTTGGTGAATTTTTTCCTGGTGATAATTAACTCAATCTGGTGTGAATAATGAAGCTTAAGACGTGACTACATCAAAACTCTTTGTGAAGTTCATGTGATGCCTTCCCTAAAGAGAGATTCTATAGATTGACTCCATGTGGCATCATTCATAAACAGAGATTCTGCAGATTGACTCCATGTGACATCATTCATAAACAGAGATTGTGTAGACTGACAAGCTCACAGTAAGGGTCTGGGGAAGATCTGGTGTGGTCTTACCATACAGATATTGCAAAGGTGACCAGGCTGTTGACTATGTCTGGTCCTAGCCTTCTGGGTGGATAACAGGTCTTGCATCCCTTCCTTTGAAGGAATAAGTCTGTGTGTTTAACATTCCTGGTTCCTTTGGTGCTTATCTGTGAGCACAGGAACCCCCATGCCTCCCACACCTCCCCTTTCATAGATGCCCTAGAAGTTACTGTGATATATCAAGAGACTCAATTTGCTCTCAGCAGATATCCCACCCTTTGTCCTCCTAAGTCACTTAGATAAAAAGGAAATAGAATTATATTTCATTTGGATTCACTTACATTTTCCTTTTCTCTTTTGATTAAGCCTGGAATATGATCTCTCTGCTGGCAGCAGCCGAGCATAATCAAATTAGTCCAGATCTCCCTGAATGTGGCATCCTGGGGCAGGAAAGCTTGGTGGCTTTCAGGCGTGGCCCTGAGCAGTGGCAGTTGAGTTACCCCAGGGATTCTTTAGTCCTTGCCTTTTTGCATCTGGCCTGTCAGAGGACTTGGAGTCAGGTACCTTGGCTGAAAAAGAGAGGACAGCCATAGCCATCACAAAAATCTGAGCTGCACCCAACAGGCTGTTCCAAGACCATATGCCTCCCCCCTCCCTGCCCAGTGGTCCACACTATGGAAAGAAAGGCTGGGAAGATGGCTCAGTCATTAAAGTATTTGCTATGCAAGCATGAGGACCTGAGTTTGTACCCAAGAATACACACACAACCAGGTGTGGTGGCACACACCTACAATACCAACACTGGGCAGGCTGAGAGGAGAGAGTCCCTAGCCAGCCTAGCCATTAGGCTTAATACAAGACCCATGAAAGACTCTGTGTCAAAAAGAAGGTGGGTGACACCAATGAATGATACCCAAGGATGTCCTCTGGCCTCCACATACATGTTGGAAGATACACACACACACACACACACACACACACACACACACACACACACACA
>CAJQZJ010033983.1:2695423-2715283 GCA_907164525.1 Lophiomys imhausi | reverse complement strand
CACACACACACACACACACACACACACACACACACACACACACACACCATGTGCACACACACAAAAATGCAATTTTGAATTAGTTATGGCTGGGGAGGTAACTCTTTGAGTAAGGTGCTTTTAGTGCAAATGTGAGGACCCAAGTTTAAATCTCCAGGACCAAATTAAAGCCTAGCGCAGTGTCTGTAACCCCACTACCCCTTCGGTGAGGTAGATGGTAGGAGATAGGACATAGGACGTAGGTAGATGGGAGATAAGAGGTAGGTATATAGGAAATAGGCAGATAGATAAGAGGTAGGTAGATGTGTAGGAGGTTAGATAAATTAGATTTAGAAAATATATAGGGGTTTTTGATACTGTCTCTTAATTCGGGGCATGAAGAGCATTATCAGCATGTGGACTAAAACCAGGAAACAAAAGCCGGACGTGGTGGCACACGCCTTTAATCCCAGCACTTGGGAGGCAGAGGCAGGCGGATCTCTGTGAGTTCGAGGCCAGCCTGGTCTACAAAGCAAGTCCAGGACAGCCAGGGCTGTTACACAGAGAAACCCTGTCTCAAAAAAACAAAAAAAAAAAAAAAAAAAAAAACAGGAAACAAACAGGAGACTTAATAGACTGAAAAACAAGGTTGAAGTCAGGAAAAACAGGAAATACTCAATAGACTGAAAAACAAGTTTGAAGTCAGGAAAACAGGAAAGACTTAATGGACTTGAAGAAACAAAGTATCTGGCCTGACATTGTTTTCAGCTGCTAAGTGGGCAGAGCCCAAATTAAGCTGAAACAGAGTTCCTCCTATTTAAGGACAGTGCATGGAGCCCAAAAGGAGAAGAGGCCCCTGATGCTAGAGAGCTCCAAGAGTCCTGCTGAAAAAAGTGCTGACCATCATTTGATGGCCAGATTTCCCTGAAGCAGAAAGAAGCTGGTGAGCAAAGAAAGCCTGAGCAAGACACCAAAAGGCCAAGGACTAAACCCTGTGGCTCAGCTTTTGCCTAGAGGGGTTTGATCTGTTTGAACAGTGGCCTAAAGGAAACTGTGCCTGGCTTTAAGGACTCTGAAGTGGAGCAGCAGAGTTGCTGATGCGAAGGGGCTGGGGTCTCCCAGAGAAAAGAAAGCATCAAGCCTTATTTAAGGTGAGACTGCAATAACCAACTTACCCTGACGAACCTGCATCTGAGAGATCCAGAAAAAGGACTGCTAAGTGTGTTAAAGAATCTACAACAAAGACTGTGTTCCTGATGACTGAGGACCTGCCCCAGAAACTGTATCATTCTAAAAGGTTAAAAAATAATTATCAATAGGTTTAGTGGATAGGTTAAAGGGGTTGTAGGAATTTATAGGATTAATAGTTAAGAAATTGTTGGTGTTTGTTATAAGTGAATTTAGTAATAAATAAATAAGTGTTAAATAATAATTTAAAAGTTCGGTTACAGGTGGCCCCGAAGGGGGATATGTAGGAGGTTAGATAAATTAGATTTAGAAAATATATAGGGGTTGCTGATAATGCTCTTCATGCCCCGAATTAAGAGACAGTATCACAAACCCCTATATATTTTCTAAATCTAATTTATCTAACCTCCTACATAGATGGGAGGGAGGTAGATAATAGGTAGGTAGATGGGAGGGAGGTAAATAGGAGATAGGTAAATGAGAGATAGGAAAGACTCCAGAAGCTTATAGCTTAGCTGACCTGGTGTTCACAGGTGCAAACAACAAAACCCTGTCTCAAACAAGATGGAAGGCAAGGACACTGAAGGTGTCCTCTAATCTCCATACATGGGCATGGCACAATGCACTTGTCCTCACACACAAACATGTGCAAACACACATCATGAACACACATACATATATACACATCAAACTGAATTTATAAATATTATCCTACTATAGCTTGCTGTGTACTACTTGGAGAATATTGAATATACTTAATTATGAGAAACATTCAAAATACAGGTATTGAAGATGAGATCAACAGTTACAGCATTTTCTTTTTCTTCTTCAGTTTACTATTGGGTGTGTAAGCTTGTGTGTGCGTGTATACCAGTGTGCAGGAGTGCAGGATAGCTTGTGTAGAAGTCACAGGACAACTTTCAGGAGTTGCTCCTCCCCTTCTTGGTGAGGCAGGGTCTCTTGGATGTTCTCCATACTCCAGGCTAGCTGGCCCACAAGCATCTGGGTGTGTTACCGGCCTCCGTGTTCCATCTCACTGTAAGAGTGCTGGGCCTACAGATGAGAACCATTGTATCTGGTTTATTGTCGATCTGAGAACCAACTGAAGGCATCATGTTTGCATAGCAGGTGCTTTATCTGATGATCCATCTCTCTGGATTTCTGCCTTTTTTTGTACACTTCCTTATTCTTTGTGTCTGCTCTCCATATAATAAGTGTGTTAAACACTGAGAATTACCAAGATCAGTTAGAAAAAAATCTGAGACGGAAGACAGCCCAGTTATTATCTTTAGCAGCCACTTTAAAACAACTTGGGTAGCATGAAGATAATAAATCAGGGTCTGGGGATAAAGCTCGGCTCTTGGAGTGCTTGCCTAACATGCACAACGCCCGGAGTTCAAGCCATACTCGTGTGGTGGTACATGCCTGTAGCCCCAGGACTTGGGGGATACAGGCAAGACCATTCTTACCTCACAGAGATTTTGAGGCCAACCTAGACCACATGAGATCCTGTCCCCAAAATTTAATTAATAATGCCAGTGGGGCTCTTCTAAAAAGAGAGAACAGACCATCTTTGTGGATATAAAACCTATAATCTCTAAACATGCTAATGAGGAAAATGTAGTGCTAAGGCCAGATTGATCACCCTCTGCTCTGCTTGTCACAGAAGAGTCATGTGGTCTTCTGGAGTAAGAGATGGGTGCTTGCACAACTAAAGAAGCCACACATGCCAGGGCACTGTGACTGGGAATTCTGCTTCCCTAGTGAGACTTCCCAAGATGGGCCACAGTGTACAAGACCTCTGCCAAGCAAAGACCTGGGCCCAAGGGACACTCCTTTCCCTCAACATAGCATCTTGTTCTTCCAGAGGGTGTCCTCTTACACTCTGTCCTGGGATAGGCCAGGAGGAAGTTACCCTTACATCCAGGAACCTCTGCTGTCCTTACTGAGCCCTTCCAGGACCCCTCCCCCCCAGAGCCAGTCTGCCATGGCTGGGAAGGTGTTTGGGCTCCATGGCCCATCACCCCGAATACCCAGAACACATAGGTTTCCTCCAGACTTCCACAAAAAGAAGTGGTCCTGTTGACAAATGCTCTTCATAGCCAGTTCGGGTTCTCAGCAGTTTTTGCTTTGGAAGGTTTCCTGTGGGTCGGCCCAGTGTCATGACCCAGGCACGCCACATGCACAGGCCTGCCTTGTGGCCACAGAGGACACAGACGTATCACAGAGTAAACTGCCAGGGCATTTTAAACTTTTAATTTCTCTCCTCCCAGGTAGACTCTCCCAAGCACTTTCTTTTAGTAGCTGTCTGGAGAGGATGAGCTCGACATTCATGCACCCCTGCAGACTGTTGCTTGGGAAAACTGCTTCAGTTGTGCTAAAGCCTGAGGCCTGTTACAGCTTAGTGTGTAGCTCAGTAGCAGAACCCTTTCCTACCATGTGCAAGCCCTGGGTACTTCCCCTGCCTCAACTAATTTTCCGTTTTAAATCTCTGGCTAATAGATTCACAGGGCTTGTGTTAGTATATGGATCTGGTGAGGTTTTCCAGGACACAGTCTGAACTAAATCTGAAATGTGCTTTCTCTGGGAAGCATCCAGACATGTGATAGAATGTAATTGACAACAGAAGTGATCAAAGATAATCGATCAACAACAGAGAGAAATGATAGAGGATAATCAATCGACAACAGATAGAGGTGATAGAGGATAATCAATCGACAACAGATAGAGGTGATAGAAGATAATCAAGCAATGACAGCAGCTCATTAAGATGGTTACAGACTCTTGGAAGTTTTCTTCTAACGTGAATTTCCCTGACGACTAGATGAAGGGTTGTCTGTCACCAGTGTTTGTATCAATGTTAGAGTCCTAAAGCAAAAACAGGTTGCCTGAGGGGAGGAAAAATCACTGAAAAGCAAGTACAATGTTTTTAATTGCTGTGTGAAGATGCTAGGATACCATCCATGAGGGAAAAGAGTCAAAAAGAACAAGGGGTTATTAACACAGAATGTCTTTGCAGCACGGATATAAGTTCAGCCGTCGTCATGCTTGACAATGAGGGGACAAGGGTGGGGGTTCAGGTCAGTGCTGGAGCTGTGGCCTGTCGTGCACAAGGCTCAATCTCTCATGCTGAAAAGTAAAAAACAAACCCTGGTGGCACCGAGTGGCAGTACTTGGTCCATACTGTTTGCTAACTTGTTCTTTCAACAGCATCTTAGGTTGTGTCTCTGCTGTCAAACTCTATCTTCTGGTCATGACATGGCTACCTGCAGGTAGCCACAAGACTGGGCCCATCAACATTGCTTCGTGGATGCTGGAGAGTTCATAAAGCCTCCATCCTTCCCCAAAGAAGCCGCACACGGTTAGTGGTTGCTAGGGGAAGAAGTCATAGTGCTCAGTGGTGTAGCCAATGGCAAGCTCCCCTTGCTCAGGTGGGTATCTCCCACCCACGCTCTGCTTAAGTGCAGTGGTCACACTAAGAACTTACATGCAAGTGGGGAGGGCGTGCACTGGGAGGGAAGAGGAGGATGTTCTGTGGGGAGTGAAGGAACATGAGGGAGAGCTGGGGTGGGAATGTGATCAAAGTACACTGTGTATGTACGAAATTATGACAGAATAAAAACATTAAATGGAAAAGTTGCATTCCCTATCATGTGTGATGTTTGAAGTAAGAAATTAGGTTTCTCAGGCAGTGGTGGCTCAAGCCTTTAATCCCAGCACTAGGGAGGCAGAGGCAGGCAGATGGATCCCTGAGTTCTAGGCCAGCCTGGTCTACAGAGCGAGTTCTAGGACAGCCAGAGATACACAGAGAAACCCTGCACCAAAAAAGAAAGAAAGAAAGAAACTAGACTGAAACCGTACTTTTTAATTATTAAACACTTATTTATTAAAAACTACATCTACTTACAACAAACACACTTAACTACTATTCCTACAAATTCCTACAACCCCTATGACCTACCCACTAAACCTTACAACTATCTTAACCTTTTAGAAGGATACAGTCTCTGGGGCAGGTCCTCAGTCGTCAGGAACACAGTCTCTGGGGTAGACCCTTTAATGCACTTAGCAGTCTTTCTTCTGGAATATCTCAGACGCAGGTTCGTCAGGGTAAATTGGCTATGGCGGTCTCACCTTAAATAAGGCTTGAGGCTTTCTTCTCTCTGGGAGACCTCAGCCGTCTGTAGGTCAACTTACTTCCTTCATATCAGCAACTCTGCTGCTCTGCCTCAGTCTTTAAAGCTGGCCACAGTTCCATCCAGGCCGCTGTTCCAACAGGTCAAACCCCTCTAGGCAAAAGCTGAGCCACAGGGTTTAGTCCTTGGCCTTTTGCTGTCTTGCTGAGGCTTTCTCTGCTCACCAGTCTTTTTCTGCCTCAGAGAGATCTGGCCATCAGTTCACCAGCACTTTCTTCAGCAGGACTCGCTAGCATCGGAGCTCTCTAGTATGGGGGGCCCCTAGCACAACCTCTCTGGGCTCATCTACTTGTCCTTAAATAGGATCGCTCCTTGTTCCACCTGCTTCAGCTTAATCTGGGCTCTGTCCACTTAGCAGCTGAAAACAATGCCAGGTCATAAAGTCTTTCCTTGTCTCACCTGGCTTCAACCTTGTTTTTCAATCCATAGAGACACCCCTCGTTTCACGTGACTTCATCCATAAGCTGATAAGCTAGTTGCTCACAGCCAAATTGATCTTCATGCCCGGATTAAGAGACTGTATCAGAAACCTAGATATTTACTAAATCTAATTTATATTAATCTAAATCTAATTTATATTAATCTATCTCCCTACACTAGACTTTTAAAAAATTCATATGTCGAGACCTAAGTGGCTAGAGATATCTACCATTAGCCCATGAAGCAGGGGCATAATTAGCTTCTGGCTGTGACAGAGGCGAAGAAAGTAGCTGAGGTGAACAGGTGACCTTAGACAGCACCATCACACTTCAACATAGGCTCTCATCTGGTTAGATGCTCGAAAGAGTCAATCAAGACTGGGTGAAATGCAGTGTGTATAGGAATATAGGAATGAGGCTGCGTTATCTGGTTCATCTTGGGTCTTAAGACGAGATGGACAATAAAGTACTACATAAAAATGACATAAGAAAAGAACTAAAGCTTTCAAAGTTAGAAACCAGGCTTCAGTAATGTATGCTGTTTCAAAAGGTTTTTCAATATTGCAGTAGATTAGCTCCTGTTTGACAAAGACAGATGTGTTAGTCAAGAGCTAAAAAAAAAATGATTACATTTGTATTATTGACTATATCATATTCTCCTCAGAGTATTTACAAGTGTTGTTCACCCAATTCACAGAAAAATAAAGAGATGTAATTTAAAAAAAAAAACATCATGGTCAGATGTGGTGGCACATGCCTTTAATCCAAGCACTTGGGAGACAGAGGCAGGCGGATCTCTGTGAGTTCAAGCCCCTGGTCTACAAACAAATCCAGGACAGCCAGGACTATACAGAGAAACCCTGTCTTGAAAAAAACAAAAAGAACAGAAAGAAAGAAAGGAAGGAAGGAAGAAAGAAGATGAAGAAGAAAAGCATCACGCACATATTTAAATGGATAATTTCAAAAATTATTATAATGATATCTGACTACTACTACCCTTACTAGTAGTGGACAAAACAGAGGAGTATTCAGGGCATTCATACTTGGCATCCGAGAAACAAAATGGCAGAGCTTAAGCTGGACAGATGGCCCAGTGTTTAAGAGCACCCACCGACTGCTCTTCCAGAAGACCCAGGTTTAATTCTCAGCACCCACATGGCAGCTCACAGCCAACTGTAACTCCAGTTCTAGGAGATCTCACACCCTCTTCTGGCCTCCTCAGGCATCAGCACTCATGTAACACACAGATACACACATATGAAGGCAAACATCCATATACATAAAATAAATATTTTAATTAAAATAATTAAGTAATAAAAGTTTAACTACCACTAAGACATTCCAACGTGTTGTCTAGTTTTGAACTGAGCAAGAAACAAGAGTTATAGACTTGCTTATTCCAAAAAATGGGACCAAATAGCTCTCCTCCATGACAGTTCAGGCATTATACAATATTTGCTGTGAGGAGTTCAATAGTTTCAGCCATTTCCCATATGAGATCTGGTTTTTGAGGTGCTTAAATAGCCAACAGGGAGGAGAATCCACTCCATTGTTCTCTGGGCTGAATGCAAAACTCTGTTCTTAGGCTGTTAGGCATGGTGGCACAAGCCAACAATCCTGGTACTTGGAGGTAGAGGCAGGAGGCTGTAGGATAAGGAGTTGAACGTCATCCTCAGCTGAAGAGCTAGTTCAAGGCTAGCGGGGAACTTACAAGAGCCTATCCCCCCACATGGGCAAGGGTTATGCTGGCTAGTGTCATGTAAACTTGACAGAAGCTAGAGTTATTAATTGAGGAAATGCCTCCTTGAGATCAGACTGTGTGGGATTTTGTTTATTAGTGGTTTATGGGGGAGGACCCAGTTCATTGTGTGGTGCCACCCGGGATTAGTAGTCCTTATGGTAGGTTTTATAAGGAAGCAGGCTAAGCAAGCCATGAAGAGTAAGCTGTAGCAAGGTGGCTTTTATTCCTCTTTTTGTACTATACTTAATTATATACTCTACTTATTTTTACTACACTTAATATCTCTACCTCCCTTCCACCCCTTGTTCTTCCCAACCCCCCAACACTATGCAGGAGAGAAAGTAAGTTAAAGGTAAAAGGGGACGTAGGTCTCTTTGAGCCACTTCTGCTGATTAGGGTCGTTGGGTTCTTTGGGGTAATACCAGTCTCAGTAACAGTCCAGCAAACCAGAAAACAGGCGCAGGAAAAACAAGCAGCAGTTTGGGGGAGCACCAGCAGCCAGGAGAGCAGCAACCTCTTTCTTCTTTGTGGCCCTTTCTACCTTTTGTAGCCCTCTTTTCTCCTACTTCTTTGTAGAGCCCCCTTCTCCTCCGGACTCTGGCTTTTTAATCGCTTTCTCAAGTTCTCTGAGTTAAACTTGTAAGCCACTAAGCAGCATTCCTCCATGGCCTTTGCACCAGCTCCTGCCTCCAGGATCCTCCCTTGTCTGAGTTCCTGTCCTGACTTCCTTCTAAGATAGACAATGTGGAAGTGGAAGCCAAACAAACCCTTTTCTCCCCAAGTTACTTTAGTCATGGTGCTTCATCACAACAATATTAACCCTAAATAAGACAGAAGTTGGTACAGGACAGTGGAGCATTCCTGTGGCAGACCTGACCATGTTGTTTGTGGGAGGATTGTGGAAGAACTTTGGAACTTTGATCTAGAAAAGGCACTGAGTGTTGAGAGTTCAGTGAGCTGTTCTGTAGGATCTTGGAAGATAAGAATGTTGAGAACAGCGCAGCCGATGGAGTCCTGGCTTATGAAGTTTCAGAGGGAAGCAAAGACTGTACCAGGCCTTTTATGAGCACAAGCTGTGTTGTTTGATCGGCTGGTGCTGAAGAACCAGATGTGATTAAGAAGAGGCCAGCATCATTGAGGTGAATTCTTCTGGAAACTGTTTCCTCAGTTAGTACACAGAAGCTGTGCTCCAGAAGCAGCCAAGGTTGTACCTCGCTCTGGCAGCCAAACGTGGTAGTGTAAGCATCCCCCAGGTGGTATTAGTGTTGAAGGCATGAAGGGTGATGGAAAGTACCAGAGGCTTGGCACAGTGTGGCAGGGCTGGAGCCCCTAAAGAGATCCCAGGAGTCCCTGAAAGTATAGCCCAGTTTCAACAAGGGACCCCTGCATTTTGGAGATGCCAGTGCCATGGGATGACCACCAAGAACAGCAGCACTGTGGAGTGGAACAAGCCTGAGCCCCGACCACAGAGACTGGAGCCAGAGAAGTGACCCAAACTGAGCCCCGACCACAGAGGCCGGAGCCAGAGAACTGACCCAAACCCTTTGGAGGAGCCCAGAAGATGGTGAGTGGATCCCAGACAGTTGGACATTGAGTTATTTACATAGTTGGAGTTTGGTTTGATTGGTTCAGATTCTGACTGTGCCCTGATTCTTCCCTCTTCAAGTAAGAAAGTATTTAATTTAGTTTTGATTGACAGGTACTTACAGTTGAGAGATTTTGAATTTTTAAAACTTTGGATTTTTAAAAGGGACTGGTTATTTTAAAAACACTAAATTGTTAAGTGTTTAATTTTTTTTGTTTTGTTTTTTTTGGGGGATTTTTCGTTTGTTTTTGGTTTTTCGAGACAGAGTTTTTCTGTGTTGCCCTGGCTGTCCTGGAACTCACTCTGTAGAGCTGACTAGCCTCAAACTCAGAGATCTGCCGGCCTCTCCCTCATGAGTGCTGAGATGAAAGGCATGGGCCACCACAGCTACTGTTTGAATTTTTAAAAACCATTGGGCTGTTAAAAAACTAGAATGTTTATATTATAATGTTGATATTAGTGTGTGATCTTAGGAACACATTATGAACAAGAAAGGGAAGATTGTGGTTTAACAGTGAGGTGTTTGTGTGTCAAGTTGACAAGTAGTCAATTGTACTGGCTCATTTTAAGTCACCTTGACACAAGCTATCTGAGGAGAGGACCTTCAACTGAGAAAATGCCTCCATACGATTCAGCTGGAAGGCATTTTTTAATTAGTGATTGATGGTGGAGGGCCCAGCCCACTGAAGGAGAGACCATCACTCTTTGGCTAGTAAGTATGACATATGCTGAGATACTTGGAATATTTGTGGGTGGACTGTGTGAAGAGCCTGTTGCATACAAAGTGTACATGTATCTGTCAACATGGTTGTGAATGTTCTTGCCCAACACTCATATCAATTAAAACCCAAAAGTCTTTACTGCAAAGCCTATCATACTTGGGACTAAGAACGTATCTTAGCTAGTAGAATGCTTGTCCAGCAGTCATGGAGCCCAAACACCACATAAAACCAGGTGCAGTGGGCATGCTGGTTACCCCAGCACTTGGAAGGTGGAGGCAGAGTGACCAGGAGTTCAAGATCATCTTCAGCTACATAGGAGTGTGAGAACAGGCTGAGCTAAAGAGCACCTTGTCCAAAAAAAACTAAAAAGTCTACCAGGCCGCCTTTTGACTGTCCCAAATTGTTCAACCCACCAGTGTTTCCTCCTCCTTTGGATATATGGATATATTACCCACACTCTGCCCAGGGTGAATGGCTTCCTAGTTTCACCAATACCATGTGCTGGATTTTGACCCCTTCCAGGAGATGGGACAGACCCCAAACCTACAACTGTCATTCCTCCTGCTTATCAGAATATTTCTCATCCTCAAAGCTTAAATAAGCAATTCTCAGCCTGTGTGGGTCACAACCCATTTAGGGGTCGAATAACCTTTTCATAGAGGTCACATATCAGGTATCTATATTATAATTCATAACCGGAGCAAAATTATAGTTATGAAGTAGCAACAAAAGTAATGTTATGGTTGGCGGTCACCACACCATGAGGAGCCATATGCAATGATGGAAACATTAGGAGGGTTGAGAACTACTGGCTTAGATGGAGACTTTCTCGTCCATAAAGGCAAGTGCGCTCTACCTACGGCTTTGTTCACTTGTAACAAATTGTAACAGAAACTCAAATGCATTACTTTGTTCACAGGTGCAGACCGGCACACACTGAGATTGAGGGAGGGGGAGGAAAATTAAAGCAGATATACACACATGATGCGATAAACAGAGAGAGAACAATTGAAACAAAACCAATCCCTGTCCTTGGGGTCAGCCCCTAGAACCAAAGGGACCATTGGGGGAGAGGTCAGCTTGGTCACCTGACTTTGCAGAAGGGCACAGAGTGAAGAATAAGGCGGTGGCGCAGCTGTTCCTCCCACTGGGACCCAGCCGTGTGACAGGTGAGGCTGGAGCTGGGAGAGGGGGACTTAAGCAGAGAAGTCCCTAGTAGCCCTGAGATGCTGTGAGGTATGGTGAGGAGCCAGGGCCTCCGCCTTTGAATTCTAACAATGGGTCCTTTCAAAAAGCAAACAGCAGGGACTGGAGGGAGGGCCCGGCCAGTTAAGAGCACTAGCTGCTCTTCCAGAGAACCAGCTGACAGCTGAGAGCGTGCTCATGGTGCCCCACAGTTCCCAGGAACCCACCACCCTCTTCTGGCCATCACTGGTATTACATACAATACACATAAAAATAAACATTTAAAACAAAAATAAAATGCAAACAGTGGGGGCCTCTCTACATATCTTCTCTCCTGGCCTTGAACTTGCAGTCATCCTCCTGCCTCACCTTTTTGTATGCTGGAATTATAGGCTCTACTCTATGATTTCTGAGACCTGGCACACAGCAAACTCCTGACTCATATATGCTCCCTCCCTCTCCCCCTTCCTCTTCCCCAAGAGGCGAAATATGTTAACCTACATTATATAAGTAAGATTTGAACCTCGGCCTTCCAGCTTCAAGTTTGAGGCCTGTTACTTTTTTGTTGTTGTTCTTCATTGTGCTGAGATTTGTTACATTTTAAAACCAGTCAGAACAGTCTGAATTTTCCCTGGAAACTCCTTCTTTTGATTAATTTACAAAATATCGTTAGGGGATAAAAGAGAAATACTGTTGCCAACAGAGAACTAGATGGCCTAAACACACCTCCTCCGTCCTGTCCTTCACTTTTCACTAAGCCTTTGAGAAGCTTGAGAGGCCATCTGTGTAGGGAAGACTGCTCTGAGGTAAGGGAGGTTCTGACAGGAACTCCATTGACAATCAATGGGTAGCTACATAAAATGGCCCAGGGCCTATAATTAAAGGGCCACACAGTGATGGTTCTCCTCTAAGCACCAGGAATTCTCAGCCCTCTCATTCCAGCATGCAACAGTGAGGCAACAACAGTCATGTGAGGAACACCTAGGAAGAGGAGAGGAACCAGAGGCTGGACCAGGTTTGTTCCAGGCACTGGCCCCAGCCCTGAGGAGAAATCAGCATCCGCACTCTCTACACAGGCAGAAAAGTGCTGGTGAACTTGTTTAAACACTGCCTCCACTGTGGTGGTTTGAACAAGAAAGGCTCCCACAGGCTCATAGATTTGGTCACAGGGAGTTGCCCTACTTGATAGGGAGTAGGAGGTGTGGTCTTGATGGAGGAAGTGTGTCACTGGGGTTGGGCCATAGGAGGTGTGGCTTTGTTAGAGGAAGTGTGTCACTGGGGGTGGGCTGTGAGGTTACAAAACCCAAGCCAGGCCCAGTGTCTCTCTCTTCCTGCTGCCTGCAGATCTGGATATAGAACTCCCAGCTACTTCTCTAGTACCGTGTCTGCCTGTGTGCCACATGTTCCTTGCCATGACTATAATGGACTAAGCCTCTAAAACTGTAAGCCAGACCCAATTAAACTCTTTCTGTTATAAAAGTTTCTATGGTCATGGTGTCTGTTCACAGCAAAGGACCACTGACTAAGACATCCAGTGTCCTGCTCCTTCGTGAGTTTGGCTGGCCAGAGAGCAGGAGGCATAGGTTGATGGGACAGCACCTGCCTTGAATGCACAAGAGCCTAGTTTCAATCACTAGCACCAGCAGAGACAGACAGACAGACAGACAAAGAAACAGAGAGAGACAGTCAGACAGAGACAGACAGAAGAAGATATACATGCAGACAGAGAGTGAATAAGAGAGAGAGGGGAAGTAAGAGAAAATTATATAGGTTGGAGAAATGCCTAAGCTAATCAATTAAGAGCACTAGCTTTTCTTCCAGAGAAGCCAGGCTGATTCCCAGCACCAACATGCTGGCTTACAACCAACTGCAACTCCAGTCCCAGAGGATCCAATGCCCTCTTCTGATCTCTGTGGGAACCACACACATATGTGGTTCTCATATATGCAGAAAAAACCCAGACACATAAAATAATAATAATTTAAAAATCAGCCCACATTAACTTCGCTCTTCTTGGGTCCATCTCAGAGGTGGGGGAGGGGAGGACCATGAGCTCCCTCCACCCACACGTGAATGTATTTACTTCATATCTTTTGGTTCTTCATGTGTTTATTATGTGTGTGTGTTGTAAGTGCATGTGTGTAGTGTGCACCCCAGAGTGTGCATGTGCACCTAGGTATGAAAGCCAGACATTGACATCAAGCCTTTCTCAATCACTCTGTACTTTATACTGACACAAGCTCTCTCCCTAGACTCAGAACTTGCAGCTTCAGCTTGTCTGGCCATCTTGTCCTGAGAGTCCTGTCTCTGCTTCCCACATTCTAGGATCATTGGCAGGCCACCATGGCTGCCCAGCATTTAAGTGGATAGTAGGCATCTGGACTCCCACCACCTTATCCACAGAGACATCTCCCTAGTCTGATTTCACTTCTTTTTAAATAGTGTTTTCTTTTAAAAAGTATTATATTGATGGGCAGTGGAGACAATGCCTTTAATCCCAGCACTCGGGAAGCTAAGGCAGGTGCATCTGTGAGTTTCAGGCCAGCCTGGTCTACAGAGTAGGTTCCAGGACAGCCAGTGCTACACAGAGAAACTTTGTCATGAAAAACCAAAGTAAGAAAATGTTTTATTTGTGTATGTGTGCATGTGCACACTCATGCGAGCATGGGGAGTTGGCCCTCTACTTCCACCATGTGACCCTTGGGATTAAACTTGGGGACAAGTGCTTCACCCACTGAGTCATCTGTCGGCCCCTATTTCATATCCTTAATGTCAATGTTTCAGAACTTAATAACATAATCCAATATATGATAGCAAATGGCTGAGTTTTTCAAAGAGCTTTTGAACACCCCCTCCTCTGAGAATGTGGCTAATAGGAATGTTTCTAATTTCTAATTTTGCCTTTATGCACAGACATGACCCATGCTTTTGAATGCAAAACCTTTAAAGGATAGCGTGTAGGTTCCGCAGACCTCATTTTTACAATGGGGAAAGATGACTTCCAGGAAGGGACTTTTTGAAGCTCTGAATGTTAAGCGTGTGGGGTTGTTTCAGGCATATGAAATGGAAATGCCTCCCAGTGTTTGGGAATTGGAGCAGTGAACCAGAGCTGGCTTTAATTATGAGGAGATGATTAGTTACAGTAAAACTCCAACTGGAAAATGGCCTCAGAGTTAAAGAATTCTTGAGATTGGAGGGTTGGCAGAAACCAAACGGTCATCTTCAGCAGCCCCCACGTCCTCCCTCACCAGTGTGCAGATACATACAGAACAATTCCTAGACATGGAGACTCCACTATGAACATGTTTTGATTTGTCTTAGGTGTAGATGTGTGTGGTGTGTGCATGTGTATATGCATGTTTTCATATGTGTGGGGCCATGCATGTTTGCATGTGTTTGGGGCCATGCATGTTTGTACGTGTGTATAAGCTTGTGGAGGCCTGAGGTTGGCTCAGCTGTCTGCTTTGGCTGCTCTTGGCCATATAGATTGAAGCAGGGTCCCCCACTCCATCCGCAGTCACTGCTCTGGCTAGTGTGGCCTAGCAAGCCTGCTCCAGAGGCACCTTTTTCCTATTCCCCTGGCCAGGCCAACCCAGCTTTTTCTGGGGGTTCTTCTGATTTTGAGGCTCTGATCCATAGTCCTTGGGCTCCCACAGCAAGAGTTTTACTCACTGAGCTGCCTCCCACGACCTTTCTTTTGTTGAGTTTGTTGTTGTTTTGAGTCAGTGTCACATGTAATCTAGGCTCACCTCAACCTCACTGTAAAGCTGAGGATGCCCTTCCTGCCTTCACCCCTCCACCCATACTGTGTGATCACAGGTATACACTCCCATGCCCAGCTCATGCCACGCTGGATCCCTGAGTGCTAGCCAAGCATTCTAACAACTGAGCTACCTCCTCAACATCTTTTTAAATATTAAAAACGGTTGCTTGAGAAGTGGATCTTCAGTTAATTCCACTTGCTGCTCTTGCAGAGGACCCAGCTTTGATTCCCAAATCTCCCATGTCAGCTCCTAAATGCCTGTATTCTCTAGTTCCAGGAGATCCCATTTTCTCTTCCAGGCTCTGTGGGTACTGGGCATGCATGGAAAACATTCATATACATGAAATAAACAATTTAAATCTTTTTAAAAATGAATATATTTTTTAAAGGTCACATTCCCTTTAATGATAGTGAGCCTTCATCTAGCTTTAGGAAAGGGGAGTGTTCATGGCCACTGAAGTAGAGGTCAGAGGACAACTTACAGGAATTGGTTCCCTCCTCCATGTGGCTCCTGGGACTTGAACTCAAGCCGTCAGGTTTGTCAGCAAGCTCCTTTAGTAACTAAGCCATCTTGTCATCCCCAAATTATACTTTCAGAAATAAAAGAATATCTTGTGTACGTTTCTGGTTAATGTATGACCTCTGACCTTAGGTGGCCACAGAAGAAAATTAACCTTTGACTGCACAGCCTGCAAGACTTGCCGCTCCACCGAGCACTGTGTCATGTCGTATCAGGGTTGGTTGTTGTTTAGTGCTGGGTTCGCACTCAAGGACTCATACATGTTAGGCAAGCATTCTACCATTGAGCTATGTCCTCACTCCCGTGAAATCTTACACACACACACACACACACACACACACACACACACACACACACAGAGTTACACTTGTGCACACACACACAGCTTGTGATGTAGTGATTGTGGTGACAGAGGGTTGAATTAGCTGTGGCAATCTTCTCATGGTGTGGAGACTATGCATGAAATCATTATGGTGTGCATGTTGAGTACACCCAGTGTAGTCAATTCTACCTCACAAAGTCTAGAAAATAACATCCCCACCAAAGTCACTTGTGGTAGCTGACTTACAGAAACTCTGATGTAATGAATGTCTATAGTTTTAAGCCGCTGACTTGTGGGCTACTGGTTTGTATTGAAACACACAGTTGCTGCCTTCTCTGTGTTTGGTCTGTTCCACTCTACAGGACTTGGGGAGTGGTAGGAAATGTAGAATATTGGCTTCTCTCCTGAAAAATAAATCAATTCCATGTAGGAGAAGCTAGCTCGTGCTCTGTAGGATTGAGGTGGTAACGCCCATGAGTTCATTCACCTTTTGTTTTCCTCTCATGTGGGGCCAGTGGGGATCAAACCCAGGTTTGCTCATGCTGCACAAGCATGCTGAAGCTGCATCTACAGCCATAAGCACATTTCTCCTTTTCCTTATCTTAATGCATTACTTTTGGCTTAGAGTTTTTGCTGGTTTGTTTGTTTGAGACAAGGTCTAATTGTGGAGGTTTGGCTGGTCTGGAACTTGCTCTGCAGACCAGATTGGCCTCAGATTCACAGAGATCTGCCTCCTGAGTGCTGGAACTAAAGGTGCGCTCCAGGTATTTAAGTTTTTCAGATAGCACACCAAAAGTTCCAGGACAGCAAGAGCTACCTAGAGAAACCCTGTCTTAACAACACAAGGACACAGAGTTTCATTACAATGTTTTTACTCATTCATGTTGTTTGTACTTTGCTCATGTTTGCCCCTCGGCTACCCACTAACCCTTTTCATTTCTCCTTCTCTCAAAGAGCACCGACTTATGTCATGTACATGTAAGGATGTAATTTTTCTTCATATGAGAAAAAGATGATATTCATCTATTTATTTTTCTGTATCTAGCTTGTTTTAACACAACGATCTCTGGTTCCATTTCTTTTCCTGAAAATGACATATTCATTCTTACTGTTGAATAAACGCTGTTAAAGGGACCAGCCTGTAGCTCGTTGGCAGATTGCTTACCTAACAGGACACAGCTCTGGGCTTAGTCGACAGCATCATAAGCTGGGCGTGGTTCCTGCAACTCCAACGCTGCAGGCCATCTTCAACCACGCAGAGAATTTGAGGACAGCCTGGGCTCCCTGAGACCCTGACTCGAAAGAAAGAATGAAAAAGCTCCCTTGTGCATGTATACTATACATTTTCTTTATCCATTCATCCGCAGTTGGGCAGCTAAGTCATTTTTATATCTTGACTCCAGTGGAACAAACAGCAATAAACACAGATGCACAAGTATCTGTGTCGTGTGCCCTCAGATGCACCACACACGTCCGTGAGATTTTCTATATGGTGCTGGGGATCAGTCCTAGGGGTTCCTTCATTTTAGGCAAGTGCCTTATCAATGGAGATTCAGAAAGCCTTCTGTGCCTCCCCTACTGGGCTAGCAGATGCTATGATTGTTGTTGAGATACATGGTCTCAGGCTTTGTGGAGACTGTCTTCTAGAATGACAAATGTTCATTATGGAAGATACACATCGTGACTAGTGTTAGAACAGGAGCTTTTCACTGTGCTGTGGTTGAGGACAAACTGAGTTGTTGGCAAGTTCCCATGCGAGTGGTCAGCTCAGATGTGCAAGACTTGGAGAGGAAGGTATGGATAGATTGTGAAATCTCAGCTGACTATCCATTTGAGAGGTTGGACAGTTTGTGGTAGGGGGGCGCAGACTGCAAGGGGCAGATTGGAGGGTGATGGTGCATGGTTTCCAGGTGCCCATAGGGCAAAAGAGCCAGCAGGCCTAGAGGAGACCTTCTGGAGCCATTGGAATGAATGTGATGTGCTGCTGGCCTAGAGGTTACAGCTGGAGAACTCCAGGTTGGGTCAGAGGAACATGGACATCCTGACACAGCCTGGATGCTGCGACCTGTGTCCTGGAGTCTCTCTCTTTTTATTTATTTATTTATTTTTGTAGGTTTTTCGAGATACGATTTCTCTGTGTAACAACTTACTCTGTAGACCAGGCTAGCCTTGAACTCACAGAGATCCACCTACCTCTGCCTCCTGAGTGCTGGGATTAATGTCTGGCCATTACTGACAGTTTCGAACTGACATGCGGGTGCTGGGATTTGAACCTGGGTTCTTTGGAAGAACAGCCAGTGCTCTTAACTACTGAGCCATCTCTCCAGCCCCGACCTGGAGCCCCCTTAAAGGGGTTTTGCCCTCAGGGTCTGCTCTATGGCTGTCTGTTAACAGAGAACATTCCATCCTTAAGGACAGGCTACAGAAAGAGTCAAGGGCCAATGGCCAGAGGATCACCCAGCTGAGGGAGCTGCAGGAGGAGAGTCCGGGAGCAGGGTCTCCGGAGCATATCTGAGATTAGCAGAGAAAGGGCCCAGTTGGATGTTGCCGAGACCAGGGAATGACAAGTACTAGCATCACTTTTCTGCCCCTTTGTGTCACTTTCCCCTTAAATACAGTAGGGGTCAGAGGTTGGCCTAGCAGCCCTAAGGAGGAGTTAGCATGAGAGCAGAAACTAAATGCAGCCCTCTTTCTTATGGATTTCCTAACCATAGTGGGATAACTGTGAATGATTCAAAATTGTTATTATTCCTCTTGGCTGGGAACAATTAATTACTGCTGTAATTTCTATCTTTACTATCTCCCCTAAGACTAAGTGTTTAAGGCTTGGTCTCCACAATGGTGCTATTGAGAACTTAGTGGGACCGTGGGAAAGACAGCTTGATGGAACAGACACTGGAAGGCTGTCTACTGCTTCAGTGCTTCATATGATAGCTGCTTCAGCGATTCTATGCACATTAAAGTTTGGGAAGCTCTGTTCTGGAAACTTCATCTGTTCATGGTCCAGAAGGAACACCACAAGGTTAGAACATCACAGTCATCATCAGCAACTAGAAAGTTTAAGGCTACCTTAGGCTACTGAACTATCTCAAGAGAAAAACAAAGTACTCTATGAGAACTGGTCATGGTGGCACCTGGCTTTAATCCCAGGAAGATGACAAGGGTCGGGGGAATCACAGACTTGGAACCAGTAAGTGTCTGAATGAGACCCTAACTCAGTTAACACATGCATCAATTTTGAAAAGCTAGGTTATACTAATTCTCATTCAGCTTCTAGAGAGCTTGCCTAGCATGCACAGAGCCTTGGGATCCATCATGAGTACTGCATATACACCATCATCCGCTGCACAGTAGGCTCGGGATATGTGATACCCTGTCTCAAAAAGAAAAAAACAAATACACAAAAATTGCAATCTTTGTGGGTTTCCCAAAATCACACAGGAATACGAGTTCTTTGGGGCTATTGATGCTAGGGTGAGAAATGTCACTGAGAGCAGCCTGTTCCAGGGACTTCTTTGAGACAACGTGGAAAGATGCCATGAGAAGCCTGCAGAAAGCTTGACCTCTGTTCTGCTTCCACATCCCATGAACTTTAACACTGTGCAGTCTTCAAATGCCACTGTCTGGTCACTGAGATTCTAGATGAATGCATTTCACGCTAAATGTATTGCCACCAGGAATCTTAACTTTTAAAACAAGAGAAATGTGGGAGGAGTGAGCCAGCTTGTCTCACGGCTTCAGACGCTGCACCTGTTTCTTCACAAGAGCCAGGAAGACAATGCTGGAAAGCAGGGGTGGGGGCATCCGGAGACTGATCAGCATTGCTCAGAAATCTGAGCCCCTCCTTTCAGTCAGCACAGGCTGGAAATCTGGGAAAGAACAAGGCCATGAGGTACCCCAGAGACACAGAAGAGTCCTCTGCTGTCTGCTCTTTAAATGTTTTGGACAAGAGGGCTAACTCCCATGAGGCATTTTTTCTCTGTTGTTTATGCAACCTTTACCAGAGACAGAGGACACAGCTGGGCAGCCAAATTGAGCAAGCTGATTTAAATCGCCACTAGCAGCTTTCTGGCTTTGACCGTGGCTCAGACTAGGCTACAAGTTAGAATTTGTTTTTAAGTGTGTGTATACATGTGTGTGCATGTGTGTGTGTGATGTGGTATATGTATATATGATTGGGTGTATGTGTGTATGATGTGGTATATGCACATATGACTGTGTGTGTGTATGAGATGTGGTA
>CAJQZJ010033983.1:2659881-2685658 GCA_907164525.1 Lophiomys imhausi | reverse complement strand
GCCTATTCAACCAGCCTTTTCCTCTTCGAACACCATGGCTGGCCGGCATGCCTATTCAACCAGCCTTTTCCTCTTCGGTGCAATAGTCTATTTTTGGATGGCAGTTTCCACACATCACACTCATGCCGCACAGGGGTTCATTGTGAATCTAAAAGAAACTGAAGATGGAGGTGAGGGAGTTAGAAAAGTTGGTCCCAGCTTTAGATGGCAAGGGAGGAGAGAAGAGCCTGGCACTGGGAATCCTGGCTGCCCTCAGCAGCTTCAAGCAGTCCACACCTTCACATTCTCCATTTGACATCTTGGCATCTGGTCAGCCAGCAGCAGGAATGCCGGG
The DNA here is from genome assembly GCA_907164525.1 of Lophiomys imhausi. Lineage (NCBI taxonomy): Eukaryota > Metazoa > Chordata > Mammalia > Rodentia > Muridae > Lophiomys > Lophiomys imhausi. The sequence continues at coordinate 2,685,324 of CAJQZJ010033983.1, read as the reverse complement.
AAGGCAATGGAAGAGGCAGCTCACAGTAGAGATTTTTGTTAATTTATCTTGTCGAACGCACACACCTAAGCCACCCCTGACATCACCAACGAAACAAGAGGAAAAGTAAGACACTGTGGCAATGAACACGGCAGAGTCCTGTCCACCCAGATGCTGGAATCCACCCCAGTCAAAGCTGAATTGACTCGGGATCCAAGTCACGAACTGCACTGCTGCCCCAGGCGTGGCCCAGCAGTCGGTCAGACATGAGTACTTGCTCTCTGGACTTCAGCTAAAGTACCATCCAGGGCTGCTGAGTAGGTCGCGAAAGCCCAGTTGTTCATACTCAGCCTACCCATCATTCCAAAGTCCTCTGGCCACTCTTGCCATCAGGGTATCACTGTCCTTAACTGGAGCTCTGCCATGCCATCATGTGATGGCGTGAAGTTGCTGACTGCAGCATGTGATATTCAGATGGTGTGTGTCTGCTGCTGGTGTGTGTGAGGTCTGGGGAAAGAGGGATTTAATTTCACCAGAGAGAAGGCTTCAATAGAAACACCCCATTCCCCTGGAACTGTGTTGGCATTAAAATGAAGCAGGTTTTATCTGCAGGATTCACACTGTTCTGAACATTCCACAGTGGTGCATAAGGTGGAGGTGCTCTCCTCAAGGAGGATGAAAGACTGCCTGGTCATCTTTCTTTTTTTTAAATTAATTAATTTAAAATTTTAAAAGATTTATTTATTCAATGTCTATGAGTGCTCTCCCTGCATGTACACCTGCAGCCAGAAGAGGGCATCCACATTGTGGATGGTTGTGAGCCACCATGTGGTTGCTGGGAATTGAACTCAGGACCTTTAGAAGAGCACTAGCCAGTGCTCTTAACCACTGAGCCATCTCTCCAGCCCCTGGTCATCTTTCTTAAATGAGTTTCAGAATGCTGAGAAGTAAACAAGACATTTGTGAATGGCAGCACTCATTTTTAAATTTGTGCCTGGAAGAGTTTTTCTGATGGAGTGTATGAAGTGTGTGTTGCTGATGCATACAACTCTCATTAACTAATCAAAACTAGACGGCATCAGGAGAATAATTTTTTTCTGAGTTGTCACTCATGGCCAGTGCTCATAATGAGGAAATCTAAAAACATGATAGGTTTAGACTTTTGATGATCGATTAAACAGTTAAAACAACAAAAAGTTGTTTGTTGCTTAAGTGTGCTGAAGATCAACTTTCAGAGCTGACATGGGGAAACCCTGAGCCCAGACACTGTTTCTCTATACCTTCATTGGTAACAGTCTACACAAGAGTCCTGTGACCTTGCAGGTGTAGGGATCTCCACCCCACCCCCAGCAAACAAGCAATTAATTCTGAGGTGGGTCCCACTGACCATCTCTTTCAATAAACCCCAACAGTATCTACCTGAAGTCACGTAGGATCTGATAGGTTGGGGACTGAGTCCCAAGGCTGGCCTTTGTAACTTTGGACACCAGTAGCAAGTCTCAGGTTACATTACGGCCTATGCTCCTAACTGAGCAGCTACAGACTGGGACCCCTGTAATCCCCTCTTGAGTTTAATTTGCCAGGACTTCATGGGTCTCAGGGGAACGTGTTTAGTGGTTTATGTGGAGAAAACTTCATAGAATAAAGACAAAGATTCATGGGGTGGAGTAGGGAGTACAGGGCTGGAACTTCTAGACCTCACTAGGCACGCCACATTGATCTCGGGGTGCCCTGAATGTTTCTTTAGGGGTTGTCTGAGACTTCATTCACACGTTTATGACTGAGCCATTGATTGTCAGTGGTCAACTCACCTTCAGCTTCACTCCAGAGGTCAGGGGAAATGAAGACCAGAGTTCCAACCCTCTAATTCTAACTTGATCTTCTAGATGACCAGCCCCCACCTGGAAAGTTACTTAAAAACTACTGGTCCAAAAAAGAAAAAAAGGGTGGTGGTGTTGCACGCCTTTCATCCCAGCATTTGTGAGGCAGAGGCAGGCGGATCTCTGTGAGTCTGTGAGTTCAAGGCCAGTCTGAAACCCTCTCTCAAAAAAACCAAACCAACAAAAAATTGCCAGTCATCAGCCCACATCTTGGCACAGAAGGAATTAAGACAACAGCAGCAGCGATACAGGACTTTCAAGACTCCAAAAGTGTCAGGAGTTCTATGACAGGACACAAGGTCAAAGATGAAATTCACAATGTCACACAGGTGGTTATTATAGGCCATTACAGACTCCCAGTAAAAAGGACTTACCTGGCCCTTTCTCATGTAGGGTTAAATTCAAGTCCTTACCGTTCTATATTAGGGTCTTCCAGAGAGTTAGACACAATAGGCTACAGATAGATAATAGATGGCAAATAAATATAGAGGATATAAATATATAGATAGGAATGAATATGAGAGGGTTTCCTATGGGAACTGGCCCATGTGATTTTGGAGGCTGGAGACAGGAATAAATGTCTAGTCACCCCAGATCGCGGGCTGAGAACAGACCACAGTAAGGATACCAGCAAAGTCCACATGGGTCAACAATGAGTTTTATTGGGGGTCCTTACAGAAATATTAGAGGTTATGTACAGAACAGAAATGGCTCAAAGGCAGCTTCATCACCAAAGTCCACCCCACAAAAGCTGGGGACCTGGAGCACACTGCAGGAAGCTCCATGGGCTGGCGAGTGCGTTCAGCGTGACTCAGTTCTAAACCTCTTCCAGGCAGCTTGGCTTTTCTGAGAATGATTCTTTACTGCTTACTCTGGGAAGGAGGGGGGCCCAGTGAATCTGGTCAGTTTCAGGGACTTCCTGAAGCTATTTTGAATGTTTACCTCGTGGATTAAAGGGCTTCCCAGTAGGATGGAGTATTTCAATCTAGGAGGAAACTACTACTACACAAGAGGTTACATGGTATCTGAGGAAGTCCTGCTTGACAGTGGGACAAACATTCTAAGAAATGCTTTGTCAATTGTGTTATTGTACAAAGTGATGTTTGTTTGAACTAAAATGCCCACAGGTGATGAAGTCTTAGGGAACTACCATTCTTTATTCAGCTTGTTGTTGATAACCTGTTATTCTACAGTATAAGGCTGTATTTAGAAGATAGGTGTGTGTGTGTGTGTGTGTGTGTGTGTGTGTGTCAGAGAGAGAGAGGAAACAGAGAATTTGTTGCTGTCACAAGTACCTGAGAGCTGTTTGAAGGAAGAGAGGTTTGCTTTGGCTGGGGTAATAGACCTGCATGCCACGGTCATGTGGGTCCATTGCTGTGGGCCTGTGAAGAAATGGAGTATCATTGGTTACCAGGGATAGTAGAATATAGCCACTTACCCCATGAGTGCTGGAAGGATGGAGGGATAGTAAGGAAGCCAGATATTTCCACAAGTGCATGTCCCCCAGTGACCTACTTCCTCCAACAATGTCCCATCTGTTAAAGTTTCCACAAGCCTTCCACAAGAATGCTACCAGCTGCAGACCAAGCCTTCAGTGCATGAGCCTGTGTGGTACATTTCATATTCAAGCCATGACAGGAACTAACAGATTTCCTGACTGGTTAGCTGTAGATGGTGAGAGACAAAGTCGAGAATGACTCCAGAGCACGCAGTCCTCCCAGTGCCACGGGCAGACTTGCCATTTAGTGAGGCAAGTGAAAAAAGCCCAGGAGGATCAGGCTCCTCAGGAAACCAAGTGAGGTTCTGGTCATTTATGTTGTGCTCGTTTTAGGGAAAAAAAATTGAGAGGAATTGGTAACATTCAGTAGAGAATTCTCTTGAGGTGTTTAGATACAAATGTGAAAAGAGAAACTGGATAGAGGAAGCCATCAAGAGAAGTTTTATGCCTTAAACGGAGAGGTAAATACACATGCTCTTATTGAAAGCCCCTCGTCTCTTGCCCTAGATCACATCCAGTCTGGACTGATGACTGTGACCAGGGTTACCTCTCTCTTCCTTGTCCCCTCTCCTCTACAGTATTGCCATCACAATTTTATTTTTTATTTAAAACTTTAGCTAGGGCAGTAGCAAGCAGGAAGACAGAACATGTATGTACAGATTTGCAGGTGTCCGAATTTATGTCTTGTTTTTTGTTTGTTATTTTCCCCTTGATTTACTGAAATGGTATATTTACTTCCAGGCTACCGATTAAGAAGCGCCTGTTCACCTAGCCAGGCTGGCTGAAATCTGCCAACCTTGGAATCCATTTAAGAAGGCACAGATCCACTTCTCGTTCTTTTGGGTTAAGGCAAGTGCCTTAGTTTTTCTGGTTTCAATTTCAACACACTCTTCCTAACCATAGCAGTCTGGTAATGTGTCATGTCATGGGAGCTTACCCAAAACGGTCCACCCAAGTCTATTTCCTTTCTGAACTGCTCACAGCTACTCTGGTCACCATCATTGAAATGCATAGTCCTCAGCTGTAAAGAAAAGAGGCAATTCTTCCAAGGCTAAGGGTCTAAGAAGTGAGCTGGCTTAAGTCCATTTAAAGAATAGATAAGTAGAAAGAAGAGTTAGCTCAAAGGAGGAGAGAAAAGACAAAGCCAGGAGTGGTGGTGTTCACCTGCGATCCCAGCATTGGGGGGTGGGGGTGCACATAGGAGGATCAGAAGTTGAAGCCACCCTTGGCTATATAGGAAGTTTGCGGTCGGCATGGGCTACATGAGACCCTGTCTCAGAAACTCCAAATGAGAAGGTACCACTTTACCATTTGCTGAGGCTGAGCACACACGTAATTTTAGCATTTGTATGTCACCAAGGTGATGTGAACATTAGCAGTGCTGTGAGGACAGACGCAACATGGATTTTGTTGCACTTTTGCTATGTGGAAATATTTATACCAGATAATGCTTATGTTCTAGGCACCTGGCTAAGCCCTTTCCATACATTTTCTCACTCTCATAAATCTCTCAGTATCCTTACCATATTCTACATTGTTTATATGTGAATATGTAGGCATAACCAGATTTATCCCTTTTACCCAGGGCTGTTTTTCACTTTATAAGTTATCCCAGCACATTTGGGACTAATTTGTATAGTCTAATTTCCATACAATTAAAAATATGCCTATAGATAATTGGGATGTCTATGGCCTATCACGTGTTAGGTTTTTTTTTTAACTAGACAATGGGAAAAAATGTAAAGATCTCACCTCTAAGGAGCTGGGCTCCTTAACTAGACAATGGGAAAAAAATGTAAAGATCTCACCTCTAAGGAGCTGGGCTCCTTCTCTGGTAGGAAGGTCAATCACTTACTCATTCGGTTTTATGGAGTCTTCAAGTATGCTCCAGCACAGGTAAGTGCAAATCAACTTTATAATTAAAACACTTGAGGAAAGGAGCGGTACATGAAACACTAGGCTTGCTATTACTATATGGTCTCTCTCTCTCCCTCTCCAGGGTTTCCCTGTGTAACCTTGGCTGTCCTGGAAGTCATTCTGTAGACCAGGCTGGCCTCAAAACTCAGACTGGCTGCCTCTGCCTCCCGAGGCCTGGGATTAAAGGTGTATGCTACCATGCCCAGTTCAATTTTCTTTTTTTAAATTTTTATTTATTTATTTATTTCTTCAAGTTACATCTCAATCACAATCCCCTCCCTACTTCCCCCACCCTCCCATTCCTTCCCTCTTAACTCCCCATCCACTTCCTTTCTTTTTTCTTAAGTTTAAGGTATATCTCCCCCCCCCCAACAGCTCCCCTTCAGTCCAACAAATGGCTCTTATACCAACAAATACAATATAAAACAGAAATAATTAGGCCACAATTATGAGAATTATAAAGCTTAGCATACATTCCCAATGTCCAGTCCATATGTATTTGGCACCTGACTTTAACATTCTACTTTCTAACCATCATGACCTTAAAGTTCTGTATCTAACTCAGCTTTCATACTAACTTGCATCACAATTTTAAAAACATCTTCTTAGATCCAGGACACCCTCTTGATTCCTAAACAACTCAAAATTTAACTATGAGACTCTAGCTATCTATTCTTCAACCACCTCAGAGACCTGAGAGGGATAAATATATCTGATTATATAGGAAGTGCAGGTCCAGCAGCTTCCAAAACTAAGAAATGACATACCAGTGGCTGCCTGGACAGTTCCCATTTTCTCTCCATACATTACAGCATCAATCTTCAGCCGTTTGGCCCCATTTGTCTGACAGACATTGATTGTAAAGCAGGAATGCCTACCCTGTCTTGGCAGAGCTAGGCTGTCGACTTACCTGCTTCCAGGTTTTGTCCTTTTTGGACAGCATTCTGTCTACAGTTGAAGCAAGGGGTTTTTCTTGCCAAGAGATATGCTTGCCACTAATTCAACCATCTCCCACTAGAGATTTTTCGATGCTCATCTTCTACTTGGAGTAGAATAGGGGGTGTTGTCAGGAGCTGACATGTCTCGATATCAAAAAAATCTTAAGAAAACATCTTTGAATGCCATATTCTGCAGATCTCTTGAGGTTTTTGAAGACCACCTATCTATCTTCTTATATTTGGATAAGCAAATGTTGCTTGTCTCTTAGCAACTTGATTTCAGATTAACTTAGAAAATAACTGTGATAGACTGCCCTAGTACCTAACAGAATGACATGTTTGAATGACAATTAGTTTGCATTTCTTAATTATCCTAAACAATTTATGGCAGTTGCTAACAAAATGCCAAAACTTCACATTTCATTTTTAAGCATTACCTAGGTACAATATCTTAAAAAGAGTTAACCTTAATTTTGTATCAATATACAAAGATCAATACCAATGTGGCCAAATATAATCTTAATTTTGTATCAATATACAAAGATCAATACTGATGTAGCCAAATATATTCTTAATTTTGTATCAATCTACAAAGATATAAGAGCATATTTAATAATATGTATTTTTCTTTCTCATTCCTATATTATGTCTATATCCCATTTTTTCTCAAGTCAAAATTTTCACCCCTACATAGGAGAGAAAGGAGGATACAGAAAATAAAAAGAGAAGTCCCTGGGTCTAACCTCCAAAACCCATTTAACAACTTGTAATCTCTCCCCCTGCCCAGTTCAATTTTCATCTTTTGCTTCTGCCTTCCTGAAAATCTCCCCACCGCTGGGGTAAATAGGTTTTCCCATTTTGTCTGTATATGTTGAGCTGCTGGAGTTATTCTTCCATGTCTTTATTATGTGTATGACTCCTTACTTCCCCTCCTTTTTGAGCAAGTTTGCTGCATAGGCAAGGGTGACTTTCTGCTTGACTCTGCCATCTTCCGTCTCATAAATGCTAGGATTACATTTGGGAGTAATTTGTAAAGTCTGTGTACCACCATACCTGGTGTACTATGTATTTGGTACCTGAGATCAAACTCCAAACTTCGTGCATGCTAGGTCTTTGTCTCCAGATGCCATGGGCAAATATGTTTCACACATATAATTTCTGCACACATGTACTGAAAGTAAAAATTTCTAGATGTGGAAGTGTGTGTAACCGAACTTTTAAATTATTATTTTTTAAATTATTATTTAACACTTATTTATTACTAAATTCACTTATAACAAACACCAACAATTTCTTAACTATTATTCCTATAAATTCCTACAACCCCTTTAACCTATCCACTAAACCTATTGATAATTATAACAACTACTTTCATAACCTTTTAGAATGATACAGTCTCTGGGGCAGGTCCTCAGTCGTCAGGAACACAGTCTTTGTTGTAGATTCTTTAACACACTTAGCAGTCCTTTTTCTGGCTCTCTCAGATGCAGGCTCGTCAGGGTAAGTTGGTTATTGCAGTCTCACCTTAAATAAGGCTCCATGCTTTCTTCTCTGTGGGAGACCCCAGCCGTCTGCAGGCCAACTTACTTCTTTTGAATCAAGAACTCAGCTGCTCTGCCTCAGTCCTTAAAGCCAGGCACCGTTTCCTTTAGGCCACTGTTTGGACAGATCAAACCCCTCTAGGCAAAAGCTGAGCCACAGGGTCCAGTCCTTGGCCTTTTGGTGTCTTGCTCAGGCTTTCTTTGCTCACCGGCTTCTTTCTGCTTCAGGGAGAGAGCTGGCCATCAATGGCCAGCCGTTTTTTCAGCAGGACTCTTGGAGCTCTCTAGCATCAGGGGCCTCTTCTCTTCTGGGCTCCACGCACTGTCCTCAAATAGGAGGAACTCTGTTTCAGCTTAATTTGGGCTCCGCCCACTTAGCAGCTGAAAACAATGTCAGGCCAGATACTTTGTTTCTTCAATTCTATTGAGTCTTTCCTGTTTTCCTGACTTCAAACTTGTTTTTCAGTCTATTGAGTCTTTCCTGTTTTTGCTGACTTCATGCTGATAATGCTCTTCAGGCCCCAAATTAAGAGACAGTATCAGAAACTCCTATATATTTTCTAAATCTAATTTATCTAACCCCTACAAGTGTGTATTAAAAATAATATATACTGCTATAGTCCAATCTCAGTGGGACCTTCAAATGTTATAGTCCAAGAATAGGCCCACAAACCACTCAGTCATCGCTCTTAATCAGATACTGATGGTTTACTGAATGCACACCCCAAAACTAATCATGGCCAGCATGACCAGGGTACAGAGGTCTTGGACTCTAACTGTGACATTGGTCGGCTTCCAAGGTAGGCTTTTTATAAGAAAAACCATAACCAGGTAACAACCATGTAACCAGGTATAGGAAACAATCTGCATCCAGGTAACAACCAAGTAGGAAGCAAGGAGAGGGCAGCACTACATCACTTTGACTAGCTAGACAAAGCATTTCTAACTGACCTTTAATTTGATTGGTCCCATGTGGAACTGTAGTTGGGGACTCTTCAGAGTGTCACAGTAACAAAGTATGAGTAATTTTATCTTATACCTGAAATGGAGACTGAAAACAAAATGGCTACAGTTATGCTAAAGAAGTAGGCCCCAACACATACACTTTGTCAAAAAATGTTCACGTTTTTATTATTATTATTTTTGAGATGGGGTTTCTCTGTGTATCTCTGGCTGTCTTGGACTTAGTTTGTAGACCAGGCTAACCTTGAACTCAGAGAGATTAACCTTCCTCTGCCTGTGGTGTGTTGGGACTCCAGGAGTGCACCACCATGCCTGGCATTCCCATTACTTTTAATGCCAGGTCTTGGGAGGTAAAGGCAGGTAGATCTCTGAGCTCCAGGAAAACCAGAGCCATGAGAGATAACTGTCTCAAACCAACCAACCAAAAAATGTCCACATTGAGGGACTGGGGAGGTGGCTCAGGGATTGTTTTTGCAAAGGAGAATTTGATTTCCAGCACCTGTTATGAGGCAGCTGAGAGCTGCCTACAACTGGGCACCTGCTCTCACTTGTTCAAAACCACACTACACAATGCACATAATTAAAAATAAATCTCTACTTTTAAACATTTAGGCTGGGCATGGTGACTCGATCTCCTATAACTCCAGCACTCTAGAGGTGAAATCAGGAGGACCAGGCGTTCCAGATACACTGTAAATTCAAGGTAAGCCTGGGCTGCAGGGGACATTGTCTCAAAAACAAAAAACAAAAAAAAAAAAACAAACAAAACCGTCCAAACTGTATTTCAGAAGAATTTGTCCAATTAAACCTCACATTCTCGCCGGGCGGTGGTGGCTCACGCCTTTAATCCCAGCACTCGGGAGGCAGAGGCAGGCGGATCTCTGCGAGTTCAAGGCCAGCCTGGTCTACAAAGTGAGTCCAGGACAGCCAGGGATACACACAGAAACCCTGTCTCAAAAAAAAAAAAAAAACCTCACATTCTCTTTGTGGTGTGTGCTATAGACTTTGCCGAAAGAAACATCACTTCTTTACTTCCCCAATTTATATCAATCTTTTTTGGGGGCTGGGGTGAGGGTAGTTTTTGAGACAGTGCTCCCAACCGGGTATGTAGCAGAGGATAATCTTAAATTCCTTATCCTCCTGACTCCACTCTGGCGCTGCGATTACAACAGGCCTGAGCCCCCACACCCACCTAGCTTTTCATTTACACCAACAAAACTGCTCAAAAAATCTAGAATCGGCTTAAAACGAAGGGCTGTTTCCGCAAAGGGCGAAACTTTCTAAAGCGACTCTAACAGCGTGATATTTCCCATCCAGCTATCACATCACTAGCTGCGTGCAGGATGAAAACGACCCTAACCCCCGAGATCAGCAAACCAGGACTGTAATTGTATCACCTGTCACACACTGGCTGCCCACGCACTTCCTCCTCGGCAGGGTGCAGGGAATCCGAGAGCCTGCACCCGGGAGGGTCCCGGAAGGAAAGAGAAAGCAGAAGCTCCATCTTGAACCGCCTGAGTCGACTCAGCGGGAGAGCTTGGGTCCTCCCTGCCCCGGCGGTCTATTTCAAGTGGATCATGGTTTAGGGGCCACTATAACAGTCCGGTAGCCCAGAAAAACGCTTTTCTTTAATGCCTGTCTCTCTAGGACTCCGCCCTTCGTAGGTACCTTTTGTGGCGCTGGCTCATTAAGATGATAAATGAATCTTGACGGGATGTTTACGGGCATGACTTCCCAGTTCCCAGAAGCACGCGGTTTCAGATGAAAGGAGATACTGAAGTGTGGGGGGGAATCATTTGCTTACTTTGGTCGAACCAAAATAACCTGCCTGACTCGGCGTCCTGGCTTCCGCCTCTCCACGGAGGAGGGTTAAAAAAAAAAAAATACTAAGAAAAACTTCGACCGCCCAGCCGCAAAAAAACACACGGGAAAGCGATCAAGTTGGGAAACTTTCAGAACAACTTCCCGAGTGCCTGTTTCGTACGCACGACGTTTTGGATGAAAAAGAATGAGGCGAGGGAGGTCCAGATTCAGCTAAAAACAAAACCCGCCAGCTGAGGCTTTAATAGCAGAGGTAGATGGCTGAAGCCGAGCCGCCGTTCGCGCAGGCACTCAGGTGCACGTGCCCTGAATCCTACGTAATTGCTTTCTCCAAGTTGGAAGGCACCTGATGGCCTTTTAGCCCCACCCCCCCCCCATGTCCCCAATCTCAACGATCAGTTTCTCAGTGGTCAGAACAGCCTCCTGAAATTGTAGGGCCGACGCAGCTTCCCGGCCCAGCCGGTTACTGCAGGGGAGCAGACAGCCTGGCACCATGCCCTGCCCAGGTGCGCCCGGAGGAGATAAGCACTGCGCCTCGGGCGACCTTCCGCGGCCGTTCTTCTCCGCCCTGTGCACCTGCTGAGCGTCAGGCAGCCAGTCCAGGATCCCGGCCACCTCCCTGCCACCCAGCCCCTCCAGCCAGCCGGACGGACCCCTAGACAGGCGCGGCGGGGCGCGCGGGCACAGCGTGCAATCACATGGAGGCCCCGGCCCGCCCCATTGGCTGCGACCCGGCCAGTCGCGGCGCTCGCAGGCTGCGGTTGGTCCCAGAGCTGCAGCGCCTGCACGGGCCCGGAGTCCATGTTACGCTTTGTCTAATTCCCCTCGTTACAGAGTCATGTGCTGCTGCTCCCGCCGCCGCCGCCGCCGCCGCTGCTGCTGCCCGGGGTGCCCCGGCTCCTCCGCCGCGCTTCGAGGTGGCAGCCGCGGGCGGGGCCGCGGGCTCAGGGTCCAGGGCGCCGCGCGCCTCCGGGGCGCGTCCCGGTGCAGCCGCCGCCCGCCGCAGGTGATGCCGCCTCCTGCCTCCGCCTAAGCTCCGGCGCGCGCGGCCCGGGCTGCCCGCGAAGGTGGGTGCGCGTCGGTCCACCGGGGCCGGGAGGGCGCAGGTGGAGCGGTCCCGGGGCGCGCAGGCGTCCTGCCTTTCCGCGCGCGGCGCCGCGGTGGAGTCCCGGCTGCCGCCCGGGCCGCAATCGGGAACCCGCCTGGGCATCGGGGCCCCGGGGCCGGCGGCGCGACCAGGCCCCCACCCCGCGTCGGGATATTGTTCCGCTTTGGGCCCTGCGCGGGCCGGGTGCCGGCTGCCGCGCTCCCGCCTCGGCCTCCGTGCGCGCGATCGCAGGGGCGGAGATTGCCAGTCGCTGCGGCTCCGAGTCCTCCCGGAGGTGGGTGTCTGGCCGGGTTGGCCCGGTGCCGACGAGAGGAGCCCTTTGAACTTCTCCAGAAATGCTTCCCCATCTGCCTCCGTCCCGCTCCGGGTGGGCCGCGCGGGAGTCCGCGGGCTGGGGCGGGGAGGGGAGGCTCTGCGCTCCGCCTCCCGCGACCCGGGGGAGGGCACTGGGGCCGCAGGTGCACCCTGCGCGCCGCGGGCCATCTCCGGGTTGGGTACCGGTATAATCCGCTTCTAGCTTGTTTGGAAGCGTGGGCTCTTGGGAACGGGACTTCAGCTTGATTCTGGCTTAGGGGCTTGCAAAAGAGGAAAACTGGGGTTCCTGCCCAGAGGACTGTCGCCTCCAGTTACTGGAGGGTCCATGGGGGCCTCCCTCTTCTTGAACCCCTTTATGTGGGCTGTCCCTAACAGATAAGGACATGAGACTTTTGTTGTTCTTTGATTTTTTTTTTTAAGCCATCCGCAGTGAAGGAGAACTGCTTCGGGTCGAGGGGAGGAGAGGTAGGTCCCCTCTGGAGAGGGTTTGGGGGTTTAAGGTCTCAGGGGTTCCCATGGCGTGTGTGTGGCTGAAAGTGGGGAGGTAGGATTGCTGGAAAGAAAAAGCAAGGTAAAGAAAGGGGAGCAGGAAGGAAGGCGAAGAGATGAGACCAAGTATTAGGCTGCCTATCCGAACCGGAGCCCTAACTTGAGACTCTTGGGACTCCTATTTTCTTTCCTCCCAAGATTGCCTTCTCTTTGACTTTGAAAGGTTTTTTGTTTGTTTGTTTTTTTAATTTCTGTATTGGGCAAGACAGCTGTTAAATCGTGTTTTTGTTATAGAACTGAAGCACTTCTGGAAACTTTCCTTCGCCATATAAATAATAAAATCCCACCTAGGCAGCATTCACTGAGCACCTAGTACATACTTGGTTCTGGAGAGTAGGAAGAGTCCTGGGTGAGAAGGGAATTCCCGTCTGCAGTGCTGGTGAGGGCTGTTTACTTAATAAACAATCAAGGAGAACATGATTCAGGCCTCCCTTCCCCAAAGCTTCTGGTGCCTCTGGGTCTTATAGACGTGGGTGGAAGGGAAGACGACGAACAACACCTATGAGGTCTTCAGGTCTTGAGACACCATCTGTTTTTACAGCTCATGGGCACACAACATGCATATCGTCAGCTAGGTGAGAAGCAGAGCTGTGCTGACATCACCAGCTGAAGTTAAAATCCAATGTCTCGACATGAAAAAGAATTGAAAATTAAAATGAGGTGGAAAACCTGGGAGTGTTGACTTCCGCTAATTATTGAGGGAGCCTTCCATGAAGCGACCAAGTAATCCACAGTGCTGGACAGGATTCCACAATGGAGAGTTCCCAGCTCGGTCCACAGGAACATTCTATCTTAGATCACTCTAGTTTTTATTGAAGATGTGTAAACTTTGTTGATTGAAACCTAACAGATTAAGAGGTCAGAGTGTGAGCTGTCCTCAGGTGACCTCCTTGCCGGGGGAGGGTGGAGCGATCCTGATGCAACTGAGTGTTGAGCCACAGAGTTCTTTGCCGGCTTTATTTCGGTACAGCATTGAAAACGTCAAAGTGTGGCCTTTCCCCCTCACTCCCAGAGAGTTGTATATTTTATGGAGATTTTCTGAGGGTTTTCTTTTTTCCTTTTTATTACTGTTTTAAATTTTAGAACAATCTGATGTGTTTGACTCGTTCAAATAGTTAAATTGTTTGGGGAATTGGACTTTTCCTGGTATTATGGGCAAATTGTAGATAAATTGGCTCAGACCCTAAGGTAAAGTTTTGATGGATCTTTATATTTATGGTCATGTATGTTCTTTTTGTTTTGTTTATGAGATGGGAGAGGGTCTCATACTGTAGCCCAGAGGTTGGCCTGGAACGAGGCTGTCTTCTGTCTACCTCCCCTGGTGCTGGGATTCCAATCATGAACCTCCTTACACAGCCACATATGTTCTTGAAGTGGAAATTTGAAGGGATTTCATTTACTGTGGGAGCTGGTGTCAGGGAGTATTGAGTACTGGCAGTAAACAGGGAATACAGTGGGTGCCGTGTGAGCTTAAGAGGACTGCTGTGCTTATGAGAGCAGATGAACACACAGGAGTCCAATAGTTCAGGGTGCAAATGTGTTTCACGGCAGAGGTGGGGGTCCGAGTAGACTTTTGACAGTTGTTAGGGTGTGGTTGCCTCGAGGAGGGAATCCAGGGGCACCCACTTTAGTGGGAGCTTTGAGAAGTAAATAGGTTTGTCTAACTGGAGCAGAAAATACTAACTTATTAGTGGAAAAGTTAACTACAAGTGCTTCAACCTTCAGTTCTCCAAAGACTGGACCATTCTGCCTCAGCAGGCAGTTGGCAGTATGTGGAGAATGTGTGCTTGTCATAGCCCTGGGGCAGGTCCCATTAGTAGTTAGAAATGCCATTTAAACAGCCTTCAGGGCCCTGGAGATGGCTCAGCAGTGAGGGAAGGGTGTTTAATCCCTGGAATCCACTTGGTGGAAGGAGAGACCAACTGGGAAGTTGTTTGATAACATACCCTTCCCCCTCAGTAAAGAAGGTAAAACAGACAAGCCTTCAGTTCAGTGGATGGTGCTTCTAGCCCAGAGAATGAACTTGTCTATGTCAGGAGAGCCAAAGCTAAGGCTGGGGGAAAGCTTGGTGGGTAAAGCACGTGCTTGCTGCACAACCATGAAGAACCAAGTTTAGATCCTCAGGCCCTTGGAAGAAGATGGGTGTGGTGAATGGGAGATAGAAGGGTTCCTGGGCTCACAGGCCAGCCAAGCTGAGGTGGTCAGCTCTCCAGGTTCAACAAGAAACCCTATCTGGAAGTCTGAGGGATGGGGTGTGTGCCCCCTACACGTGTGCCTGAGGGCATGTGCACATTCTCACACACAGAAGTAGTGCCAGAGTGGACACCACTTGCCCTCTGTGTGTGCAGGAGTGCTGTGGCCTTCCCAGAAGGGCAGCTACCTTTCTGAGTAGAGGGAGGTGGCTCTTGACCCGTGAATTAGGGCAGCAGGAAGGTCAGAAGGCAGATGAGAACCCCGCTTAGGACTGAAATGACTGGGGTCTGGGCAAATCCTGACCAGGGAGGACAATCGATGAGCTGTGGTCAGGTTAGTACTGAGGTAAGTGGAGTGTCACCGAACTGATGTTTTAGAGAGGCCCAGTCTGACTCCTTGAGCAAGTTCTTATACTTGATAAGTAGCTAGCTAGTTTAAATATCTCACAGAGCGGAAATCCCCATATGGAGACAGGTCACTGTCTTTGGACTGTTTGGTTATTATTTGATCCAAAGATGGCTCCTTCCTGTGGTTTCACTGATTGTCTTCTCTGGAGTTCCTGTCCCAGGACGGGATGAGGTCTCCTTTTCCCAGATTAACTCTCACAATGTGAAGCAATCTCCAATTCTAGTCAGTCTTTCAGGGGATATTGATCTTTCATATCTTGTCAGCCTGGCCCCTGAAGATCCTGGAATTCAGTGTCGTGACTGAGTTAGATGTCACCGACCTAAGACGCTGGGAAAGCACTCCAGAGATCTGCTGCGCAGAAACGTCTAGCCTTGCTTAAACTACCAACTGTCTTTTTGTTGTTTTGTTTTTTAAAGCAGCACATACTGCAGATGCAATCAAAACTCTTCGGGGATTTGCTGCAGGAACTGGTGTGTTTTTGTATGCACGAAGCAAATGGAACAACATTTTGTTTTTGCCTCTTGAGAAGTTGAGGGGAACTTCGTTTTACCTCATTGAGCTTTGTGAATTTTGGATCCATCTTGTATCCTGACAGGGAAAAAAAATAGGCAACGGTGGTATTGCTGAAATGTTGGCTCCCACTTGCCCGGCTGTAGTGAGACTCACAGATTTGGGGTGCTCCTGGTCTCCTTTGAGAGCTTAGTGTGCTAGGGATGGAGGGAGTTCTAGAGGCTGGTTAACTGTTTGGTCTGGGGCACATGAGAGTCTTGTCCACACAGCTTTGAGCTCTTCAGCATTTGCACCTGCGGGGCCATTTTAGTCTTGTGGGACTGTCGCAAGCATCTGAAATGCCGACTTCCTCCTCTGGCAAGCTTCCAATGTGTAAGAAACATCAGTAACTCTCCCCAGATGTCCACACAAACTACAAGAATCCCAGAGGAGAGTTGCTTTTGAACTTGTGAGGAGGTGGGCAGTGTGAGCCTGGTTCCCACTCAAGCATTGTGTTCTTTTCTCTTTGCTGGTACCCAGAGCACTGGCTGACAGCTTCACACTGGAAGCAGAGATGACTGGGGTTTAGAATCAAGCATCTGTCCCAGTGCTGAGCTATAAGGCTGTTGTGATTTTGTGAGTAATTTGGATTTCATGAGTTCACTGAGAATATTAGGAATTATTCCTAGAAGTGCTTTAAAGAAAACAGGCCAGAAATCCTGGGAACTTAGTGCCAGGTTCTTCAGATATTTTGGATCTAGCCAGAAATATTGATTGATTGATTAATGGAGACAGATTTATGTATCGCAGACTGGGTCTGTCTCACATTACAATTCATTATGTAGTTTGAGGATGACCCTGAACCCCTGATATCCTGGCTCTTTCCAGGGTTAGCATTACAGGTATGTGCCAACGTGCTTGAAGTGTGCAGGGTGGGGGGATTGAACCCAGGGTTTTGTGCCTCTACCAGCTGAACTGAATCCTCAGCCCCTGAACCGGGTAGAAGCCACCCTGTAGTATTGAGGGACAAGACTCCAGATCTGATGTATGTAGCCCTGTGTTACGTAGTCCATTGTGTTCTGTTCCCTGTGGTGGGTCATATCTACCCAATGGTGCAATTGTTTGATTCTGTTCTGGTCCACAGGGGTGACCTGTGTACACCTGGGCATCTAAGTAGGGGTATTTGGTGAACATATGATATATGATATTGAAACTTCTTTGATCTTGTGTGTAGCTCAGTACTTGCCTAGCATGTTTTGAGACCCTATATTCAGTTTCCTGGCCTGCCAAGAAAAGGGAAGAAAGAATTAAAACTGGAATGGATCAACCTTTGAATGTTACAGATGAGACTATCCAGCCGTGGGAAGGTGGTCTGACTAAGCTTGCGTTCGTAGTTTTAGGCATCGGAGTCTTTCTAAAAGAATACAAATGCTCAGAAGAAAGATTTGTCCTCTGCCTTGAGGTGTGTAAACAATTGTGATCCCCTGGGTCTTATTTATATAATTGAACCAAAAGAAGGGAGCACGTGGTGGGATTTCTAGCTTTGCAGGTGACACAAAGCTCTTTTGGATTATGAAATCTCTAACCAGAAGGGATTTGCCCCAGGGAGACCACACAGCGTTGTGTTAGTAGTCATCACAACGCTTGTAGGTCAGCTACTTGGTTGCAGATAGGATGGCGTTTTGCTGGGTTTTTTTTAGAGGGGAGTGAATTATAGAGAGGCTCTGCACAACTCTATCCTATCTTTCTAGGCTGGAGGACAAAGAACGCCACTTTCAGAAAAGAGATTGGGGAAAACACAATAGTCTTTTTTTTTTAATACATTTTTGGGACACAAGCTGGCCTCAAATTCTGGCCATCCTTCTGCCTCTACCTTCCAACTGCTAGAATTACTGTTGTGCCCCACCAAGACAAGTCTACAAAATATAGTTTGAATTTTGATCCCATGATGCTTTCTTCGGGGTCATGGTCATTCTGCCTCAGGAAATACAAAGATGTGATTCCTGGAGAGACTCTTCTTGGAGTGGAGACTCCTTGGGGACAAGGCTTCTCGAACTGATGTTTTTCTGACAAAAATTTACAATCTGGAAAGACTTGGTACAGAAGTGCTGTCAAAGTCCCGAGAACCACTGCTGTAAGGATTGAGGAAAGAGTGATCACTTAATTCCAGTAAGTCTGGTTTGTGGCATTTTAATTGTTTGCCTCTGTCACCAAGCTCCAGTAAGTCATTTGTCAGTGGAGTGGAGACAGGACCATCTCTGTCTTGTGAAACTGCTGATTTCTTTTTTTCCAGTGCCTCACACATGAGAGCCCCTCAAATAACATTTGTCACCTAAAAGAATGAATGAGGAGGTTTACCTTCAAATTTTGTAAGTAATATATAAATTCAGATCAAATGTTAAAAAATACGGTTTCAGTTCCCTTTAACATGAATCAAAATCAGCCTGGAAAATATTCTTTTATATCTGGAGAGATGGCAAAGTTCTTGTCATACATACGTGAGGACCTGAGTTGACCCCCTGAACCAGATGTGGTAGTACCATTTCTGGAGCGGTAGGCATAGCCAGATCCCTGCGGCTCACTGGCCAGCGGCCCTAACCTCTGGTATGGTATAACCCCAGGTCCCAGTGCAAGAAAAAAACCACAAAACCAAGATGGAGCTGGCAAGATGGCTGCTTGGGTAAAGGAACTTGCTTTTCAAGCTTGGTGTCCAGAGTTTGATACCCAGAAGCTCACCGTAGAAGAAGAAAATTACACAGAGTTGTTCTTTGATTCCCATATACTACACACACACAAACTCATACCCACCTACACACCCACACCATTAATAATAATACTAATAAAAAGTTTTTAAAAAGAATGGTGCTTAAGGAATGATACTGAAGGCTGACTTCTAGCCTACACGTACATGTGCGCACACATGTATATACAGGACACAAACATGCACACATGCCAAAGACCTGTCCATACCCTTCAGCATGTTTGGTGAGTCAGAATCTGGAGGTGGAGCTGATTGTTTTTGGTTTTGATGTTACTATTTTATGGAGGTCATTCAGATGAAAATCTTCCTTGCCCCCCCAAGTAGCTCTGATGTGCAGCCAAGGCCGAGAGCCACCATCCCAAGTAGCTGTGCAGCGTATGGACTGAAGACACTGAAGGTGTGGCTGTGAGCTTATATGTGTTATTAGGAACTTGCAGGAAGCATTAGATTCTGAACACATTGAGGACCAAGACAGCACATCTCCCCAGTGTGGCTGGAGTCTCTCCTTGAGTGGTCATTTCCATAAGTGAGACTGAAGTCTGCCCAACCTGTGGGGAGATGAGGTTAGATGGGATGCAGCGAGCTTTTCATTTTTATTTTACTGCTAAATGTGTTCAGTTCCAAGAGGGCTCTGTGCTTAGGTGATGTTTCTATTTCTCAGATTGTCTTTCCTGCTCCGTTGGATTTATACTATTATTTCTTTTGTGAAGGGATAATAATGGGGTTTGCTTCTTGGTGTTCCATAGCCCACCCCACCCCCCGATTTATTTATTTATCTTTTTATTTTTTATTTTTATTTTTCGCTGTCTCATGTAGCCCATGCTGGCCTCCAAGTCAGCAGGTAGCTAAGGATGGCCTTGAACCTGTGATCTTCACATTTCTACTTTCCAAGTGTTGGGATTACAGCTACACCTGTTTCATTCAATGCTGGAGATCAGACTCAAGTAATCACTCTACCACCCAAGATGCATCACTGCCCTTTTTTTCTTTTTTAAATCAAGATCTTACTGTTTGAGGCTGGCCTCAAACCCAAGACCCACTCCCACCCTCAGCCTGTTCACCATACCCAGCCCTTAGTCAGATTTTAACCTGACAGTGTCATGATAGTCTTCTGAAGTTTTATTGGCCTGTAAAATCAAAGGTCTGAGAATCACACAGTTTCCAAGATATTTACTCCCTCCCCTGATGGCTGCCATTCTCACAAATGTGGTGACAGTTTCCATTAGGTCTTCCCCCAAAGACTCCCTGCCTTGGTTTGCTGGTAATAGATAGTGTCTTAGTCACTGTTCTTGTGATGTGAAGAGACAGCATGACCAAGACAACTCCTAATAGGAGGCATTTAATTGGGGTCTGGCTTATAGTTTCAGAGGCTCAGTCTATCATCATAGAGCCAGTGGGCATGGGTGGCTCATAGGCAGACATTGTGCTGGAGAAATACCTTAGAGCTATGTCCCGATCTGCAGGCAGAGAGGACAGACAGATAGAGATGGACACTTGGCCTGGCATCCAGCAAGGCCACACCTCCTAATCCTTCTAATCCTTTCAGAGAATCCCACTGCCTGGTGACTAAATAAATGAGCCTTTAGGGGCCATTCTTATTCAGACCACTACAGGTAGGAACAGTGCCAGAGAGGTCTCCACTCCTCACAATCCAGAAACTCACTGCCGAACTTGAGCATCCTCAGGTCAGAGAGCTGCTGTGTGTTCTGCAGCATCGAGAGAAGAAAGCGTGATGGGGAACCCATCCCTCCAGAGGCTGTTGGCTGCTGAAGACCTGCTTTCCCCTCACTGTAGGGACAGGATAGTGTCATCAGGTGGGATATAAATAAGCAGTTGAGAGCTGGGGGATGTAGGTCAGTGGTAAGATTTTTGGCCACTGTACATGAGGCCCTTGGTTCAGTCCCAGATGGTAACAAAATATCAGTCTTCACTCTCGGCTGTTGTAAGAGTTGATAGTCAAATCTCTTGGGGAAGTTCTTCACGATATTTGCAATGGGAGTCTCAGGAGATCTTAGGACTCACCTTAAGGCTGGCGAGATGAGACTTCACACTCTGCAGGTAAAGGACCTGCTCTCAAGGCTGACTGACTTACATAGAGGAAGGAGAACACTGATTCCTCGGGTTTTCTCTGACCTCTATCTATGCTGTGACGTGTGTACTCCATCAATCAGTCAATGTATTAGAAATCAATTTATTCTCAGATGTAACTTTCCATTTAGTAGACCAGGAAGTAGTTGGACAAAATATTGTATGCCTGAAGATCTGATTTGTTTGTTTGCTTGTTTTGTTGTTGTTGATTGGGAATTGAACCCAGGGCCTCATGCATGCAAAGCAAGAACTCTTCCACCAAGAAATATTTCCAGTCCCCAAAGTTCTTTATAACAGCTATTATTTCTTCAGCCTTGATTAATTTTCCAAATCTGTGCCCTGAAATGTATTTGTGCTTTAGTTTAATTCTTTGACCAATCTAAAGTTAGCAGCAGGCTTACTTGCAATTGACAGGTGAGGTAGTGAGGATGGGGAGGCGTGTGATTTTCTTGCCACCCCCAGGGCCACAGAGGTAGAGACTGAAACCAGCGTGACTGACTTACTTCACTGCCTGTTCTCATATGCCCTGTAAGCTTCATTCTCCTCTGAAACTGAATTCATCTCATAAAGCCTGTAATACTTCTGTCAAAGGGGAACTCTGGGTTAAGGGTGTATCAGGTCATGCTGGGTGTATAGTTCCTGCTTTTCATTTGAGCAGCGTGGCTCTGGGGGGGTCACATGCCACTCTTGTCATCTCAGGTCAGTTTCATGTGGGTGAATGTTTATCCTAGAATTCAGAGGGCAGTTGTGTGCATGCGTGCTCAATGAGAGGCGAGACAACAGCCAGTTGTCTTCCTCACTTGCTCCTCCCTCTCTCTTCTGGCAGAACAGATGGGTACTGCCACACCTGGCTTTTATGTGAACTTGGGATCCTAAATCAGGTCCTCATGTTTGCTCCATAGGCATTTTGCCCATGAGCCATCCCGCCAGCCCCCCAGAGAGTAGTTTTAAGTCACTTAATTGTTGTAGTGTTTTCTTTAGCCCCCCTTTCTCTTTATTCATGGTAGGATGCCACAGTAGGACACATAAAGCATGCTCCTCATTAGTCTTAATCCCACAATAACCACTGTAGGAGATACATTGAAAAGCGATACAGCTGTTTGCTAAGGGGGCATATATTTATTGAGTAAATGCTGCAACAAACGTGTGTTAGAACATAATTTACCGGGCTGGAGAGATGGCTCAGCATTTGAGGGCACTGACCGCTCTTCCCGAAGGGCCCAGGTTCAAGTCCCAGTACCTACATGACAGTTCACAGCTGTCTGTAACTCCAAGATCTGATACTCTCACATAGACAAACATTCAGGCAGAATAGTAATGCCCATAAAATAAAGGTAAATAAACTAAAGACAAATAACAAAAAAGCCATAATTTACCCCATTCTCAAAGTAAAAAAAAAGTATATATATACACACATATATTTATACACACACATATATGTATATACACACACACATATATCTGTATCATACTTAAGAACCTGTTTTGTTTATATAGTTTATACTTTTTGTTGTTTGGGTGTCACTGTGTTGTAGTTGTACAGTTTAGTTTTATTTATTATTGTACATGTGAGCCTGTGTGCTGTGGAGATGTGTCCGGTCACAGGCCACCTTACGAGGTCAGTTTTCTATTTCTACTTTTACGTGGTTCCAGGAATCCAACTCAGATCAGCGGCTTGTGTGGCAGGCCTTTCACCTCATGAACCATTTACCCACCTCCTGGATTTTTGTTGTTGTTTATTTTCTTCCCTCTAAAATTATGTATTATTTATTTATTTTTGAGGCTGGCCTTGAACCCTGTTCTCCTGTGACTGCCTCTCAATTGCTGGGTTTATAGACTTGTGTCAGGATGCCAGGATGTCAGGTTATTATACATTCATTGTGTTCAAATTTAGTTTCAGTGGTGTGAATTCCTACAGTTAAATTTTGTATTTCAACAGTTTTAGTTTTTCTTTTTTTTTTTTTTTTTTTTGAGATAGGGTTTCTCTGTGTAACAACCCTGGCTGTCCTGGACTCACTTTGTAGACCAGGCTGGCCTCGAACTCCCAGAGATCCGCCTGCCTCTGCCTCCCGAGCACTGGGGTTAAAGGTGTGCACCACCACTGCCCCAGATTAAGTTATGTTTAAGTGCACACACAGATACTCGTGTGTTGTGAAGCGTGTAGAGGTCAGAGGGCAGGCGGCTCTGTGGGGCCAGTTCTCGCCTCCACTTTCCTGTGGGCTCTAGAGATTCCTTGAGGGCACTCAGGCCTTCGCTGTGAGCACACTTTGATGTGAGCCATACCTCTCTGGCCCTTTTAGTTTAATTCTTTAGAAATGTTTTTCTGTTACAAATGTGTTTTTTGCTTGCTTCTAAAGTATTTTCCTCATGAGTTTTTTTGTACCTGGTAGATTCTGTGCCTAGTAGGAGCCCTCATCACATTGGTAATTTGTATGTGAGAAAGAGAGACACTGGTCTGTGGGGAGGTTGGAGCAAGAGGTGTCTGAGGTCAGTACCAAGGAGGCCCCTCAGAGCATACTCTGAGATGTTTCATGGTAGGTAGAGCTCAGTCTTGGCACAGGGTAACCTGGAGGGAGGTGGAGAGGGTTGAGCGGCTCTCGGGAAAAGGCCTCTCTCTAAACAAGGTCTGTTTACAGCTCTTTGCCCTGTCAGAATGTGGGCCACATTTCTGCTTTTTCACTGGAAGCCAAAATCTGGATTCTTTTGTAAAATCTGATTTTAAAAGGTTAGCTAATTCAACATTTCAAACAAGAACTTCCTGCAGACTAAACAAAAAATAGTGTTGTGGGCTGGAGAGAGCCTAGGCGCTGAAGTCTTTTGTGGTGGATAGCCTGCTCTTTGTGGCCAGATAAGCGGGAAGCATAGGACTGGAGTAAGAAGAGCACACATGCCCTTCTTTAGTTTCGTCACTAAGGCAGGGTGTCACTTTGTAGGCCGAGTTGGCCTTGAAGTTGGATCAGTCTTCTTGCCCCCAGAGTGCTGGAATCACAGCTTCTCAGCAGCACCCTTGGCTCGCTTTTAAAAACCCAATCAAAACTCAGTATCATCCTTCTGTTTCACTCCCCCCACCCCCCACAAACACAATGCACAGGCACACATGGTAGAACAAAACTTGTAATAATACGTCTGTGTCCTCTTATAGGGGCTGGCCTGAAGGGTGTAGCAGGTCCAGAGGGGAAAAAATCCATAGACGCCCCGTGTGAATTTGAGGGAGAGAAGTCTGCTCTCTGGGTGCCTCTGTGTAAGATACAGCCTCAGATCCATGTTGTGACTAGCTTGGTGCTCCTGTCTTCACCATTTTATCTGCTCTGGGAATCCTGATGTGGCTGAATTACACTTAGTTGTACACACAGCCTCTGGAAGACAGCAGAAGTATTTTGGGAGATCACTGTACTGGCCAAGTTCAGAGTCCTAGTGCAAGGATTTCTCAGGACACATTTTTGTTATTTATTTATTTTTAATCTCAGTCATCCCCAGTGGCTAATGTACTGTTCTGGAACCTCACTGATTTCTGGGAAGGGAAACTTTGTATTCATCAGCAGGCTGTATTCCTAAACCTTAGCATTAATACCACAGTGTAAGTTGAACTAACCCTTCCCACGTGGAATAATTTTAACTTTTTTTCTTGAGACAGTCTCATGTAACTCTTATCTAGCCCTTAACGTGCAATGTAGCTGAGGGTGATCTTGAATTTTAAAAAAGATACTGCAGAAGACTTTTGTGTGTGTTTAAAAGTGTTTTGCCTGCATATACGTCTGCATAACCACGTGCATGCCTTATGCCATCCAAGGTCAGAAAAAGGGCAAGAGGGCATTCAATCCCTTGTAACTGGAACAGCAGAGGGTTATGAGCTGCCAGACAGCGGCTGGGACTTGAACCTGGGTCCACTGGAAGAGCAGCAATTGCTTTTAACCACTGAGCAATCTTTTCAGCCCTAACCTTGAACTTTGAACTTTGATCCTGTGTCCACTTCCCATGTGCCGTGATTACAGGTGTGTGCTCCCACCACACCTGTTTATGTTGTGCAGGGGTGGAGCTTGGGATTTTGTGCATGCTGGGTAGATGCTCTAACCAATCGGGCTTTAAATTTCCAATGTTCTGATGGCTTTAGAATGCTTGCTTTGTTTGTTTCCAGACACGGTTTCTCTGTGTAGCCATGGCTGAACCAGAACTCACTCTGTAGACCAGGCTGGCCTTGAACTCATAGAAATCCACCTGCCTCTGCCTACCAAGTGCTGGGATTAAAGGTATGCACCACCACGCCCGGCTAGAAAGACTGCATTTAAAAGGGCCTCAGCAACTGCTTAGTACAGTAAGGATTTGGGGTGGATATTTTTCCCTCTCATTATGAAACCAGTTTTTGGTATCAGGAGAATGAGTTCATTATTCTTCACTCTCAGGAAGTGTCTTTGCAGTGGTTTGGGACATTGTGGACTACAGCTGTACAAAACGCCTTCTTTAAGCTCTTAATAAAGCGAGATTGTGAGAAGTGAAACAGAGCCCACCCCAGTGCCTAGCCTGGAAGTACAGAGGGAAATGCACATCCAGTTCCCCTGGTGCCCACTGTGGCCAGAATGCTTTACAGATGCATTAGCTCACTTATGCTGCACAACAGTCCTGTTTTGTGGCAGAGGAAACCAAAGTGGATCTTCAGTCAGGCTGCTCTGCCCAGTCACCATTCAGGGTCACATAGCTTGGACCCTGAATAGTGGACCCTGTAGTTCAGTGGAAGAGCTGTGATTTGAACCCAAGCAGGCTGGCTTTAGGATTCGTGCGGGTGGGCTGGGGGGCTTGCTGACTTGCTTGCTTGCTTCCTTCCTTCCTTGCTTGCTTGCTTTCTTCCGTCATTGTTTCTTTTTTTTTTTTTTTAAGCAGATCTCACTCAGACGTGTTGTGTATCCCAGCTGTCCTTGAACCCACGTTAATTAACTCTGCTGCCCCTGCCTCCCAGGAGTGAGGGGTGCTATGCGCCTCCCAAGTACAGCAATCACAGGA